>PVJH01010292.1:10533-74837 GCA_004026705.1 Nesogale talazaci | reverse complement strand
TATATAAGAAATAGGTTTATATACAAGAACACTTAAATATTGAGAAAACATCCCAGCTCAGTCCAGATCAAGTCCATTAGTCCAAAACTAGCCAATATATCCAATACCAATCCATAAAGTCCTCTTCAGAGTCACAAAACACGTGCATTGGTGCCAAATGCAGAAGGATCAAAGGCCAGTGGGTTGGAAATCTTATGAATATAGTGACATTGTAAGCATTTCAGTGCTGGTAGGGGTCACTATATGGCTTCTATGTCTCCAGAAGTCTGGTTGCATTAGAGTAGGTCCATGTGTCTTCTTTAGCTCCCATGGCATGGCACCAAATGTCAGCGGTTAAACAGAGAGAAAAAGGATCTCTGCCTCCCACGAGGAAATGCAAGAATTTGCAGAATACTTAAGAGAAAGTCGTGCCCACATAGAAGTCTCTGGCTATTTTTTGAGAAACAGGCTAGACTGTACCCTCTTCACTCTTAATCCTGTGTTAGTCTAGGTAGACTAGAAAAATAAATTCATAAGCACACATATGTATATAAGAGAGAGCTTTATAGAAAGAGTAATTAATTGTACATTAGTAAAGCATCCCAGCCCAATCCAGAACACGTCTATAAGTCTGTTATTAGTCCAAATGTCCAACAGCAATCTACAAAGCCCTTTAGACTTATGAAACACATGCAATGACACCAAATGCAGGATGAGCACAAGCCAGTGGGTAGAGATTCTTTGAATTCAGTAGTGTTGTAAGCGTCTCTCCACATAGCTTCTCTACATCTAGGTTTCTTGCTGCATCAAGGTAGGTCTATGTGGCTTCTCCCCAGGAATGTCTCACAGGAAGTACACCTTGTTGGTAGAGAGTGTCAAAACGAGTGTTGTCAGCAGAAAGTCTCCAAGGAACTGAACCAAGGACAGTGTCTTCTGCCTCCAAGAAGGAATGACCACATTTCCCAGAATTCTTAGAAGCGAGGGCCATGCCCTCTCAGAAGTCTCATTGACTACCTCCAGATTGACAGGCTAGATTCCACCCCTACCATCTTAACTCTCAAATTGGCACCAGATTAGGTGTCGGCCACATCTCTCACATCTCAAATTGACACCAGATTATACAAGGGCCACATATGCTTTCTCAGAACCACTCTGGATGGCATGGTGATAAGAAACTGTAGGAGAGGAAGGGCAAGAACAAAAAGACTAATAGTTCATTCAGAAAAGGGATTTACTCATATATTTGCCTTCTCTTCATTAAAAATGTAGGCCAGAGATTAACAAACTAGACTGTTTTTGTAGAATCTGTGAGCTATAAAATTTATTATATCTTTAAAGTAAAAGAAGATAAATATGAAAACAGGAAAGAAAAACATCCCTAGATACAGCTATGGGTTGCAAGATCTGAAATATTTTCCATCAATCTCTTCACAGGAAACATTTACCAATATCTGATGGAAAGGAGAACCTTCACAAAAAGCATATTTAAATTAACTATTAGTTGGACAAACCAACCAGCTACTCCATGGTAGGAAATTCGTCATCTACTCTAGCAAAATATCTGTCTCAGAAAATGTATAGCATTGCTGTGATTCAAAATCAACTTGATGGCAATGGGTTGATTATTTATGCAATTTAATTCTCAAATGAACTCCATGGTATAGGCATTGATTTTCTCACAAGAAATTGTTCGTTACTCTCAGATCAGCTGTGATTAATGGTAACCTTTGTAATACAACAATGAAATATTCCCTGATGCTGGGCCATCTTTATAACCATTGGTATGTTTGGATTCATTTTCTGACACCATATTGAATAATATTATGTTGTGACTTATGATTTCAGTGATCAATTTTTTGAAGTATATTTCTAGGGTTTCCTACCTACTTTGTTTTAGTCTGGAAGTTCTGCTGGTATTTGGAGTATTGATGGCACAGCTTCCAGTATCAGTGTTATACTCAAGCCACATAGTATGACCAATTTATGGATTTAAGGTGGTACTTAATTAGCATGCCTCAAAATCTTGTAAGAGGTAAATGAAAGTTGAAGTTTTGAGAGTTTCATCTGATCCCAAATTTGGGTTTCTCCATGGGAATATTGGATACTAGATCAATAGGAACTTCCAGGTGAAGATGATGGATTAGGATCATGTGGTTTTCTTCTATATCTCCTGAAACCATGTTCAAAAAATATTATATACAGATCAAAATTAACAGACAAAATAAAAACTGTTAGTCTGGTTAGTCTAGAGAAACAAATCCGTAGTCATATACGTATATAAGGGAGAGACTTGTATGCAAAAAATAATTGAATATTGGGAAAAACATCCCATCTCAATTCAGTCCAAGGTCATAAGTTCAATATTAGCCCATATGTCTGGCTGCAATCTATAAAGTCCTCTTCAAATTCATGAAGCACATGCAGCGACACCAGGAAAATCACAGGTCAGTGTGTGCATTCTTGTGTATCCAGTGGTGGTAGAAGCATCTCAGCGCTGGCAGGGGTCTCCCTGTGGTTCCTCCAGTTTCCAGGCCTCAGGGTCTATCATCATGCTGCCATGTGTCTTGTCAGGTGCAATGTCTTCCAGGGAGTCAGTCTTGTGTTTTATCAGTACAGCATCTCCAAAGGACTGAGGAGTGATCTCTCACCTCAAAGGGGGAAATACAGCTGGATTTCCCAGAATTTTCAGGAGAAAGTCATGTCCACACAGAGGTCTCATTGGCTATCTCCAGATTGACAGGCTAGACTATACCCCTACACTCTTAATCCTCAAATTGACACCAGATTATGTGACTGTCACACTAACAGATTGTGTTTTGGAAGTAACATTGAAATATATTGATGCATTTGTGTGAGGCCAAATAAGAAACAAGATGAAAACAACCATTTAAATAAATAAATACCCTAAGGGGGCTTATACAAAACTCCCTATTTACTGAATCCTTGTAGTAGGAGGCAGAAGATAGAAAAGGCATGGAAACAACAATGCCAACATTGTTTACACACATATACCATAAGAATTACAATAGACTTGGTGAGCAATGTAAGGAACCAAAGATTGAGTCAAGTGGTCAACTGTAGTTTATGGCACTAGTGCAATTCCATGCATCGACTGAAAATCCTTAGATTAGTTTGCTATGACTAGAGTTGGTGGGTTGCAAAATTGTCTAATTAAAATTATTTTCACTTTGCAATAGTGAAAATGCATGTTTAAATTAATTACTAGTAGGGCTGAGACCCGGTGGCGTAAGTGGTTGAACACAGGATTGTGGCCCTCAGACTTGGCAGTTCAAATCCAACAGGACTCTCAGGAGCAGCGCTGGGTAGCTCCCATAACCACCAGAAGGCAGTGATGATCCCTCCAAAATTAATTACTAGTTGGACAAGCTAGTGCAATAGGGAACTGTTCTTATATTAATTAATATATTTAGTGAAAATATTTTTACTTTATGTAAATATTTTCTTGTGTTTGTTCCTTCCATGTTCCTTCCATAATTGCCTCAGAATAAAATTCTTTCACTCAACATAATTTTGCTTTGCAAGAACAAATAATAGTCTAGATCTCAAGAAATATCTTGTTCACATTTTCCCATTGGATGGAAAACCTCAAAAAGCAGGTTGAGGAAGAGTGCTCTTTTCCTGTTTCTCCTTTTTTTTTCCTGAAGTCCTAGCATTCTTCATATAGTTTATGCATTTTCTTTCCTGCATGGGAAAATGTAATTAGGATTATTGTAATGTATTGATTTCAAATTAATCAGACCAAGATAAATGGACCTTTTTTTCAGAATTCGTGTAAGAAATATGTGCCTAATATTTGTATCAGCTTATTACACTTGCTCAAGCAAATAAAGTCGAGACTATTTCTCCTTAGTGAACTAAGTCAGAAGAAAACACAGGTTGTGTGACATCACTCATATGAAGAACAATAATGGGCAAATGGATATGCAAAGATTGATATTTATAAGTTGTTACTGGGTTGAGAGGGAAGAGGCTAGAGGGAATCATTTTATGGAGAGAGGAAATCTCTAATGACAATGAGAGATGGTTACACAACAAGAAGAATGTAATTGCTTTCGCTGAATTGTACATGAGAAAATATATAATTAGCAAGAAAAATCGGTCAATTCAATATTATTCATGTGAAAAGTTTATTGCTATCGCTATCTATTAAGTCCCCTGTCCTTATGTTGTTGATTTCTCCATCTTTCTCTCCAACGTCTTCCCTTGTTAACCTCCAACAGTACTTCTGTGTTCACCAATCAGCCAATCAAATTTACAGCAATCACTCTGGTGATTAAAGCTACCACTGCCAAAAACTTCACATCTTGGCCTGTTTGGGGATCATGATATAATGGATAGAAACACCGCTGTACCTTCCCAGGTTAACATTTTCTTGTCTCCCTCAGGCTCCGGTGTGAGATCCTTTCCACTCACCCAGATCCACAACAATGTTGATCAAATATCCTCTGCAGAGGCCCTCTCTTCTACCAGGCCCCAGGATTTACAGTCAGCTTCTCCACCCTAAACTTCTCACTTCTTTTTGACCCAGAATATCATGTCTGTCTTCCCTGCTGCCACTTCCTCATCTGCCCTTGACTTACCCTCTGTAATACTAAGCCCTGGTTTCTGAGAGCTTGATGGCAAGTAGCAGTCTTGCATCCATATCAGATCCCATCAACTTGCTTTCCTAGTCCACAAGGATCCCAACTACAAGTTTCATCCATTCTTTTCAACCAGAGGCATCTCCTATGGGTAGTGGAGAATTTGAAGTGTCCACTGCATCTGTGTCATGTCCCAGTTTAATTTGGAGGGCTCAACTTTGCAGCAAGGAAGGATGAATCCACAAAACCAGTTTTAGTACCATTTTGGGGTCCAATGACTTTGGATGAGTCTGTCAACATCTGACCTACCTCTAGCCAAAATAAACTAATTCTAATGGAAGGAACATGAGCAAAAATATCTGCTCTTGGATTCTCTTGGAGCAGTGTGCACTTATTTGGTCATAGTACTTGTGCTAGATTTTCAAGTACCGGGACTATTCCTGTGTTTGGATAACCTGATGTTCCCATTTCTAGTTATATGATGCAGGACTGAAGTATCCATGGTACATCTGTTAGAATGACAAGCGTACCAGTACCATGCCTGTGCTTGAAGGCCCTAATCCTTTCAGCTGCAGCTACAAATTTTGAGGCCTAGATAACTAGTGCATAGATGGCATGAGAACAAAGTCTCGCATCCTACCATTTGCCTTCATGAGTTTTTAATTTTTCTTTCTCAAAATGTATAAAAATGAATGAAGCTATACTCTGTTCATTTTCCTCTGTTTCCATGCCATTGCTCATTGACTGACTGTTACAGAAGAATGAACTCGAATGAGTGATGTGTTGATGAGCTGGTCATAACCAATGCAAAGGTTTCTTCAGTCTAGGATGTGAAAGTAGTCTCATTCCAAAGTAGTCTCATTCCTTCCTTTTGTATAGAGGATGGCCATTGTGTTAGTCTGGGTAGACTAGAGAAACAAATTAATAGACACACATATGGATATAAGGGAAAGGTTTATATACAAAAGAATGGAACATTGAGGAAACATCCCAACCCATTCTAGTCTAAGACCATAAGTCCAATATTAGCCTATATGTCTGATACCAGTCTATAAAGTCTCCTTCCGACTTAGAAAGCATGTGCGATGACATAGGACAATCACAAGTGAGTGGGTGCAGTCTTGTGTGTCCAGTGGCAGTGGATACATATCAACGCTGACAGGGGTCCCCCCCCTAGCCGCCCAAGCATCTCAGCACTGATAGGAGTCAACATGTAGCTTCTTTGGCTCCAGAAGTTTTGCTCCATCAGGACAAGCCCATGTGGCCTCTCCTCCGGCTTCTCCATTCTCTGGGAATCAGGATCGATAAGCATGCTGCCATCTTTTCTTGTCAGTAGTTCATCTCTTAGAGAAGTGAATCAAGTCCCTCTTATCCAACTGTGAAATACCAAAAGACTTCCCAGAATTCTTAGGAGAGGAGAAAGCCATGCCCACACAGAGGCCTCACTGGCTATCTCCAGATTGACAGGCTAGGCTAGACTCCACTCCTACACCTTCAATCATGAAATTGACATCAAGTAAATGACTACCACAGTCATCCAGGAGGAAGTGAGTTTCAGAGGATGCAGAGATGGGTGACTTTTGTGTGTGTAACTTTTTCTTTAGACTTAAGCTAATGCTTCTCCCTCACTGGACTTCACCCCCACAGAATGGGTCTGACATCCAGGTTTAGGTTCTGGAAGAGTAAGGGAATAAAGAGATTGCATTTACTCAATAATTACAGAAAATTATAAGTCTAGGTGTTAACCTAGCATTCTGATGGTACTTTCATACTTATTAAAATATTGGAAAAAATTCTCTGGCTCTAGCCACTGAAATATCAAATTATAAGACTTAAACTTTAACCCAGGTGTAGCTATCACATCCATCTCCATGGTGAATACACAATTAATTTCAAAGGCACTTCACAATCCAGGAAAGTAAGATTGAGATATAGGGTAAATATAAAAACTTTTATCTATCTTTATGTTAAAAAATAAAAGAGAAACATAAAATGTGCTGTCCACTTGGTGTTGACTCATGGTGACCCCACACATGTCAGAGTAGACCTGCATTCCACAGGGCATTCAATAATTTATTTGGAAGTAGACCAAAACACCTTCTTCTGAAGTGTTACTGGATGAACAAAATCTCACCTATTTTCTTTACAGCTTTAGCACTTTAGCCAAAGGCACCACCCAGGCACTCCTCAAGCTTCTTACATATTAAGTATTTATTGGTCTAGAGATGCTGGCTGTGGAGATGTGAAGGAGGTAACAAAGAGAGATGGATGAGAATTACAATAAATCTAGTCCTTTTGTTGCCATTTGGCTGGGATAAGTGGGCATGAGCAATTCAGACAAATTGAGAAAAGATTTATTTTAATATTTTTATTGAGATATAATTCATACATCATACACTTCCATAGTTCATAATAAAAAGAGTTGTATCCATGAGATAAGTGTGGAAGACCAAGGTACCATTCAAAAGTCAAGTCATCCACTCATCTGTCAGTATATTTTTTGGATATGTCAGTTGTACTAAGGACTAGTCCAGTGAGAAGGATCAATTACAAAAGAAACAGAACGCCACCTTTGTGCAAACTCAAACCCAGTGCCACTGAATCCATCCCAATTCACAGCAAACCTATGTAGGGTTTCCAAGACTAAATCTTTATGAGAGAAGATAGCCTTAACTTCTCTAGCAGAGGCATTCATGAGATTGACCCCGTCACTTTTATGTTAGAAGTCAGGTATTTTCCCTATAAACATATATTTCTCATGAACCAAAAGGTGACTCTTGAAAAGTTTCCTGATTTCAGATTCACATATACCTGCCTATTCCCCTTGCTAGTTAGTTAACATTTTATAGATTTAATAACTCCCCTTGTCTACAATAAGTGTGTTCAGCCCCTCCATGAAAACTTCTAGGATATAATGAGTTTTCTGAGCAGGGCTTCATATGTTAGCAGTGGTGTAGAAGGGAATAATCCTCATATCAGTCTCAGACCAGGAGTCTTGTGTTCACATACACTTCCCAGAGAGAAAACTGAGGCAGGTAGAACAAACAGCTGCTATGTGTCAGAATCATGAGTTGTCCAGGGTGGTTGGGAATATAAAATATCTTAACACTACTGATTTCCTTCGATAATGTATTACCTCTGCTTAAATTCACATAATGGAGGCTAGCAGAGATATTCTTGAAGGAGGTGCCAAGTTTCAAGTAGCATATAAAACCCAAACACACTGCCACAGTCAAGTAGATCCCAGCTCATAATGAATCCGCATAGGATTTTTGAGACAGTCAATCTTTGCAAAAGCAAATAGCCTCATTCCTTCCCTTGCATGGAGTTGGTATATTTAATTCCCAACCCTTTGGTTATAGACCAACACCTAATCCACAGTGCTAACAGGGCTACTTTAGGATAGATGACAAATGAAAGTTTAAGGGCAAAAGTCTGGTGAGTGCTCAAAGCACCAACTCAGTCAGTTTCATGATTTGGCATTGGTCAAGTTAGTTCCAGCTAATGTAGAGAAATTTGAAAATACCGTGATACAGTATATGATTTATCATCTTAGACAGAGTCATTTCAAGTTCCTCTTGACACAAAAATTTTTTCTGCCTAATTTTCAAGTTTATTGACTCTACCAAATATAAATCTCATATATTCGGGGAAAATGTGGAATACTAAAGCATTTATTAGTTCAAATTTGATCTAGGACAAAGGTTAGTGAAAAATCAATTAAGAATCAATTAAATCATGAAGTAGCAAGCACATTCTTAGCAAGCACATTTGTAGAGCTTACTCCGTGACAAACACTAGTATCACTGCTTAACAAGCAAGTCATTTGGCCTTCATGATAGCCATGTGTTGTTGCTGCTAGTTATCACTGAGTTTCTGATGCATAATGATTTCATGTCCAACAGAAGCTAAAAGACAAAACACCAGCCATCATATGCCATTCTCATAATCTTACTATGGTTGCAATATTTTGGTAGCCACTATGCTAATCCACATCACTGGGTATCTTCTTATTTTTCTCTCATCCTCTGCTTTACCAAGTATGTTGTCTTTTTCTAAGAACTTACCCCTTCTTATAATATATCCAATGTATGAGAGACAGAGTCTAGCCATCTTTGCTTCTAATGAAAATTTTGGCCTAACTTCTTTAACAGATTTGTTCATTCCTCTGGAGGTACATGATATACTAATTATTCTTTGCTAGAATGATAATTCAAATGCATCAATTCTTTTTTATGTCTTCCTTATACATAGATTGAATAGATTGAAAATATCCTGACATGAGGAAGTCACATCTTTATCCTAAAACTGACATTTTTAACACTTAAAACAGACCTTCTGAAAGTCTTGAGCATAAACAAGCAGCCATCTAGCACAGGAGCAACAAAACCCACCATAAAAGAAGCCCACTTGCCTGTGTGATCATGAGGTGCTGAAACAATCAGGTATCAGGCATCAAAGAACAAAAATCAAAATCAATGGACCAATTGACCTCCAATATGTTTGCTGAAGACAAATGGATACAAACAGAGTAAAAGAAAGGGGTAGTGCCCAGCTACCAAATGATTGAATGTCTGAAGTCTCAAAGACTTGAAGATAAATGATTCGCCATTCAGCGCAGAAACAGCAAAGCCCACATGGAAGAAGCACATCAGCCTGTGTGATCAAGAGGGGCCAAAAGGAGCAGGTATCAAACATCAAAGAACAAGATTTGCATCATTATGAATGAGGGAGATAGCAGGGTGGGGACCTAAGGCCCACTGATGGGTAATTGGTCACCTCTTTACAGGGGAGCCATGGGGAGGAGACAGACCAGTGAAGGGGCAGCCAGGCAGTGATGATGCATACAGGTTTCCTCTAGTTCCTGAATCCTTCCTCCCCCCAACTATCTTGGTCGCAACTCTACCTTACAAATCCAGATAGACTAGAGAAAGTACTGGTGGAGAGGGGAGCTGGAGATATGGGGAAACCAAGACGGATGAGCCCCCTCAGGTCAGTAGTGAGATTGGAGCTGCTGGATGGGTGGAGAAAAGGTGGGGTAGAGAGACGGAACCAACTGCAAGGATATACACATAAGCTCCTATTGGAAGGACGGGCATCAAAGGAGTGGATTGAGGCAGAGGTCGGGCAGTATAAGATATGACAGAACAATAATAATTTATAAAGTATTGAGGGTTAGTGGGGAAAGGAGAGCAGGAGAAGAGGGGAAAGAATGGAAAACCGATATCAAGGGCTCAAGGGGAAAGGTGCATGTGTGGAGAATAATGACAGCAGTGGATATGCAAAGGTGCTTGGCACAGTATGTTTATTTATGTATTATGAAAAACAATGTATGAGCCCCCAATAAAATGATTTTAATCAAAAAGTCCTTTTGCAATACTTACCTAATGAAAGAGTCATTTTGATTTCTCTTGACTGCTCATAATTTGTGAGTCCAATTGAAATGAAATCTTTGACAACTTCAAAAATATTCTTTGCTTATTCTCATATTGCTTATCAGAAGAGTTGTGAGCACTTTTTGTTTTCTGTTGGGGTGTAATCAGCACTGAAGATCCACTAATGGACCTTCATTAGTAAATATTTCAAGTCCCCTTCATGTTTAGAAAGCAAGGTTGTGTTGTTTTCATATTATAAACGATTCGTGAACTTCTTCATGTCAGAGTATAGTTTCTCAGAATCATTCACAAAGCAGAGTGAATAAGGGAAGTGAGTGACGAGGAACCGGACACACACCTTCCCTGATCTTGAACTGCCTACTATGCCTTTATTCTTGTCAAACAATTCCCTCTTGGTCTGTGAGCAGTTTCCTCATGAGCACAGATAAGTATCTGAAATTGCTAGTCTTCACACAGTTATCAATAATTTATAATGCTATTCTCATCCTTAATTGAAGTAATTGAACATTCAGATTTCTATTATTGAGTCCATGTTGTTGAATGCCTTTGCAAAGTCAATAAAATACAGATAAACATCTTTCTGATATTCTTTGCTTTCAACTAGTTCCAATTGACATCAGTAATGTTAATACTCATTCCATATCCTCTTTGGTATCTGGCTTAAATTTTTTGAAGATCTCTGTTGATGGTATTCTGCAAACATTTAGAAATTATTTTTGTTAAATTTTACTTGTGTGCTATATTAATAATGTTTGATAGTTTCCACATTCTTCTGAATAACTTTTCTTTGTCATGGGTACAAATAAGGATATTTTCAAGTCATTTCATCAGAAAGCTGTCTTCTAAATTTATTGGTATAGGCTAGTGAGAGCTTCCAGACTTTTCATTCATATCTGAACAGCATATTTTTGTTCTTATACCTTGTGACATTTCTTAATATGGCTCTTCTACCCAATTCCCTGAAACTGTGAATAAAAGATTGGATGATACTAAGAAAACAGAATATTTGTAACACTAATTGATGGAATTAGTCAATGGTCCTCACTACCCACTCCTGGCAATAGAATGAGCCAACTTTGAAGCAGCAGAGAAAGAAAGCTCAGTGCCAATGGAAGAGCACAATCTAGCTCCTTTTCTGATATGCTGAAGAGGAGAACAGAAGCACCAGAGACTGTGGCATGGGACAGAGCAAGAACAACATCACTTAGACTATGGGGCTGTGAGACAGAATGATAGGTGGGCTACCTTGTGGTTGCAGGAGTCAAGCAACCACATAGCTGAGAGGCTGGGGACCAGAAGAAAACCTGGTTGCTGGCTGAGGCAAGATATTGTTGTACCACTTTACCCATATTGACTTGTGGTACCCTACTAACTTCTCCAACAAATTCCCATGATTGTGAGAACAGTCTGTGGAATCTGTGCAGCCATTCCAGTGAATTTTTGAACTGATCATAGAAGGGGAGTGCTGTGAAAGGAAGCATAGAGAAGGATGGAGCATGGGGGCATATCTGACCCCCATCTCTTAGCCACAGAGAAGATCAGATATGATCTCTCATGTTATTTCTTGCATATCTCTATTGGTGACATTATTGTTTGTTATTGTCTTCAGTGCCACTTGAATTTCCTTTAGTTTCATCAATCCTTGATCATTTGCTACCTTCTGAAATGCTTGAACATCATACAATATTTTGTGGTACAAAAACTCTGTATCTTTGCATTGTTCCTTGATGCTTCCTGCTTCTTTTGCTGTCTAACTTAAAGAACATTTTAATATTGCAATTCTAGATTTGAATGTTTCTTACTTTTCCCTTAGTTTTTTGTTTCCTTCCCTTTTTATTTTCTAATACAAGATCTTCACATATTCTCTTATAATGTCTTCTCATACTTACCTGGCAGGAGAGATACCATGATCATGAAGGTGGTTTTCCCAGACGAAACTTATGCATTGCACTCCGGATGTGCTGACCCCTGCAATTGCCCCAAATGTGGGAAACGGGACTGCATAATTTGTGGTAGTGAGTGGGGGCCTGCATTTGCGCTCCCCTGATTATTAATAACAATAATAATAATAAACATTTTGTCTTCTCTAGAGTCCCTAAAATATTTTGTTCAGCTTTTTTGCTTCATCATTTCTTCTACTTTATCTGCTTTGTATTCAAGAGCAATTTTTAGATCCCCATCTGACATCTCTTCTCATCTAGTCTTTCTTTGTAATGATCCTTTGGTGTCTTATTGTAACAATGTCCTTGATATCAGCCTATTGTTTGTCTAGTTTGGGTTCATTAGTGTTCAGTGTGTCAAAATTATTATTGACATTGTCTCTAAAATAAGATATGATATACTCAAGGTTTTACTTTGACTCTTGTGAACTTAAAATATGGGAGTGTGTTATTTCTACCTTTACAATAAACAGAAATTCTGAAAGATTAACTATTTCAGTGTCACACAAGTGACAAGTGACAAATGCCCAGAATATAAAGCCAGACAATTTTTACTTTAACCACTTAGCTCTCCCATTTCTTCTACACTAATTTGACACACAACTTCTCTAAAGGCAGAAAGAAACAATGAGAACTTGAATGATGTTGGAATCTCGGGTGAGTTTAAGCACAGCAGTTCCTGATAATGAAACCCAGAAGCAATTGCAGAAACCTGGTTGCAGTAGTAAGTTGGGGTAGTAGCTATATTTGTTGTGGAATGACTTTGTTTCTTTAAAGGTTAGAAATATTGGTTGGATGAATATTACAGAACAACAAATTAGACAAGAAAAGCAAACCACGACTTCAATAAGAAAAATTATTTTTTCTATAGCTACAAAAAGAGAAGCATGTGTAGAATGACAGGGACCTTTTCACCATGTGTCCAGGCGTTTCCCCCTTGTATGAATGTGGGGGACAAGTTAATGGGACAAGACCACAATCTTCCACAGTTCATGGTCCATCAGAGAATACTAAGGGTTCAGCCACGCGAGCTGATGAAGCAATTGCAGGACTGTCTCTCCACCTGAGATAAAGAGATAGTATCCTTTGGTTCCCTGACCAATGAAGCAGAAGACAGCAGTCTGCAAACTTATCAGTTGCTTCATGTTCCCAATCTTATCCTCTACTCTCCTCTGTGAATATCTTGGCTGATGTGTTGATGCTTTTTTGGTAAAGTCAAAAAATTGTTAACTTTCCCACTGTGTAATCTTGCCATGAGTTGCAGTCTATATGCAGGAATGAAATTTAATCCTGACTCTAATAAAGCACGAGGCTCTGGAGTGTCTCTGCTGCAGGGACTCCTGCACCCTAACTTTGCCTATCCCTTTTGTGTATGCTTTCTTGTTATAGAAGGTATCCCCACTCAAGCCAACTAATAATATAAGAGCCTATCTCTACATTATCTTATGTACTCATAGGAAGACTGAGAACAATGGTGGTGATTGTCTTGGTGCCAGCGGCACTTCAAAATTATAACTTCAATTTCCAAGGATGATTGCAAGACCTGTAGATTTACTGCATTTGGGCATTCTAGTAATTTTGGTACCAGTCTCCTATTTTTTTCTCTTTAAAATGGTAAATTTACATATAACAAAATATGTTTCCATCTGAGCAGTTTTACATTTATGATTCAGTGGAATTATGTTTATTAGGTAGTACAGACACCTTTCAATCCATTTCTGACTTCTCATAATCCTTCCCAAAAGCTCATTGTTCCCAAGCAAGGTTTCACTCTTTCTTCCTCCCTCCCATCCTTTGGAACTATTAACTAATCCCCATCTCTATAATCTTGTCTATTTCAGACATTTCATATGAGCTTCATTTGGAAAATTCAATTGTCAAGCATCATGAAATGTCACTTTAATTGCTCTAAGGTGGCTTAGAGCATGATTAAAATAAGTGAATGTCAGAAGGTGGTGAGTATGCAAAAGAAGTGGGGACCCTGGCTAGTTACTAGTTGATTATAAAATCTTACAGTCATTGTGAAACATAATTTGGAGGTTTCTGTCACACATTTTAGTCGGAGGTAGTTCTATGCAGTATGTATTAGCTTCCTGTTTCTGCTGTATTACAAGCCATTGGCTTAACAGCTCGGTTGTTCTTTAATAGTACTAGAGGTCAGAAATACAAAACTATTTTACTGGCCTGACATCAGACTTTGAAAGAGATGTGTTCAGAAAGAAGAATTCACTTCTTTGTCTTCTCAGGTGCCATTAATATTCCTGGGCTTTTTTGCTTAGCTAATCCAGTCTAGTCTTTGCCCTTACATTTTCTTCTTTATAGCCAAACACTTTTCTTCCTCCTTCTTAAAAGTCTATGAAAGGGGTCCTCAAACTATGGCTCGCGGGCCACATGCAGCCCACCGAGGACATTTTTCCAGCCCACAGTATATTTATGCTGCTGATGTTGTCCTGCGTAGCAGCCCACTCATCCTGGGCCTGCAGTGAATTTGTTTGTAGTTGTTGTTGTTGCCGTTTTTTAACCATAATCCAGTTCTCCAAGGTTCTGAGGGACAGTGAACTGGACCCCTGTTTAAAAAAGTTTGAGGACCTCTGGACTGTATGATTACATTTAGGGCCCATCCAAATAACCCAGGGTAATTTCTTCATCTCAAAATCATTAATTTAATCACACCTGCAAATCTCTTTTGCCATGCAAGATAAAACCAACAGGATAAGTGTCAGCATCATAAAGGACTATTATTTAGCATATCGCACATTAGACACTGTTTTCTTAGGACTAATTGGTCTTAGTTCTTACATGGAAGCATCAAGGATAGATTAAAACTCTTGCAATCTAGTTCTGTGTTCTTATCCACATGTATCCTTGGTTAAAATTCATCCTTGGGTATAGAAACTTGGTCAAATAAAATGCCACTTAACAGGTTGTATTTCAGTTTCTTTGTGCTGTTTATCAATCTAGCTCTGATAGGAAGCATCCAGAAACCTGTTATGCAGGCTACTAAGAGAAAAAAATGTTCTCTTTGGTTTGCGCTTGAAAAAAAAAGACTTTTCTTTCAGTACATGCCATCACTTTTTATAGGTATTAAACAGCAAACTCTAAGCAATACAATTTGCAAAGGAGTTGCAGGCTCCTCCAAAGCCGCCCTGGAGAAAGTTAGCACCATATGTCCCATGACCAGGCTGCTATCCATCCTACCCGGATCTGATTAGGCAGCTGTTTAGAGGGATTGTGACTGATTACTGAGCACCTGAGACCCTACACCTCAGCTTCCAGATGGAAATGGGTTGAAGACTTGCAGATACTTAGAGGAATCACTAATCCATAATCTGCTATTCCCATCTTTTGTGGGAAATAACTTGACACTTTGAAAATCCTTTTTCTGCTTGAGAAAGAAGGCAGCAGCTTTTGATCCTCTCTGCCTGTGACCTCCCATGCTTTGCAAAGGTGATTTGGCAAGTGCAGCTGCAAACCCATCTCCAATATCACACATCTATGGAAAATTCCAGTCAGGTTTTAGACCCAGCCAGAGTACATTTTTCTGAGGATCAGTAATGATTTGCTGAGGATCAGTAATGCTCTCTGTGTGCTGGCTGACAAGGGCACGAGCCCTACGCTTATTATACTCCATTTGTCAGCTCCTCTCTGACACTGTTGTCCGCAGGATTCTCTAGGAATATTTGGAGGCATTTAGACAAAATTTCCTGCCTGTGTCCCTTCGTTTCTTAATCAACACTTCCTCGCTGAGACTATCAATATTTCAACCTTGGTGGCTTATCAGATGCTTTCTTCCTCATTTCTGTTTTATTTGAATCGCTGTACCCTTTAGGGTTCAGAGACGAGGCGTCAGATATTTTCATCGCTCTTTTCTTAGAGTCAGATGCACAAAGGAAATTGGCAAATTTATTAGCCTTTCCCTTTCTTTCCTTCGTGATTGTTTAAGAATTATTTGCTAGAGCCTATGTATTTTGATGTTTGTCAAAGCTCAGTGGTGCAGAGACAATATTGAAATTCTGCCCTGGGGACAGAAACTGACTGCTAATTGTTCTCCTTTCCTTGTGGAACTAAAAAGACGTTCATTTGCCACACAGTCTTTTAAGGTTGTTCTACCTGCCTTACAGGGTGATGAATTAGATCCTGGTAATCTTCTCTGTTTTCTGTGCGAAGGTGTTCTGCATTTTGACAGAATGATGTCCACCCCCTGTGAAGCATTTGGTTCTACCTTAAACTATTGGTCTGTGAGATTGGACACCGAGAAACTTCCTTTCGGACACCATTGTGGAATGTGAATGCTTGAAGTGAAAAGAATCATAGGCTAAATCCTTGGTTATATATCTATATAACATCTCCTAGTTTGTGATTTGTCTTTTAATTCTTTATTGCACTGTCTAATGCCCTGAACCAAATTGGCAGGTGAACGCACTCTGGATTCATGATCACTCCTTTGGTTGCAGAGTAAAGCTGCAGCCCGGGGATGTTCCAGCTCAGCACTGCTGGAAGCAGGTTGTTGTATCATTTCTCCTGTGCTGCCTCGTCTGAGTCCAGGCACCCAGCTCTTCAGTCAGTGGTCTAATGCTTACCCATCTGGACCACCCACAGAACCACATTGCTGTGGATGATTCCTCAACTTTGATGAACGTGCTTTTCCTTTGTCTCACTTTCAAGTTCTTCTTGGGAAAAGGCCTCCTCATGCAAATACATAATTTCTTATCTATCAATCTCCTCGGCATCTGTTCTTACATTAGTCTGAATTTTGTGTGATAGAGGGCTATGTTTTCTTTGTGCAATTCTTTATTATTTTTTGGGGGGGAGGGCGGACATCACTGTCCTCTGTTGGTTATGGGAGCTACCCAGCGCTGCTCCTGAGAGCCGCCGCTAGATTTGAACTGCCAACCTCGCAGGCCGCAGTCCCACACTCAACCACTTATGCTACCAGGGCTCAGTCTCCTTTGTGCAATTCTTATATGCATCAATTTGCGTTGCTGACAAAAAAAAACAAAACACTAAACTCATTGCCATCGAATCAATTCTGACTCATAATGACTCTGTAGGACAAAGTAGAACTGCCCCCTTGGGTTTTTGAGTTTATAAATCTTTACAGGCATAGAATGCCTCATCTTTCTCCAGAGTTGTGTCTGGTGGTTGTGAACTCCCGGCCTTGTGGTGAGTAACCCAATGCAAAACCACCATGCTACTAGCATTCTGTGGGTTGCTGCAGATTAATGAGATGGCACTAATAAATTTCATTTATAGCTCTTTATAGAAACTATGAAGAACTAAAAAAATACATCACTGTTAGCTCTTCAGTCCACAAATCATGATGCAAATTATCAAATGTGCATTATGATCAGTGACAAATCACATAATTTTATTCAATGCTTGATGGTGATTGGCCACTGAAAATCTATTTTTCAGTTCACAGAAAGAACAGCATGTTAAGCAAAAAGCATGGTTTTCTCCCATGTGTGTGCTTTAAGCTTGCATGATCATTTTTATAGGACCACAAATAGGACCACTTGTGCTTTATTTATTCTTACATGTTATTTCCTATGTATACATGAGCTTCTCTTCTGAATCAATGAGACAAGGAAACATTGCTATGAAATCACATTTCCAATATACTGAAAATTTGCAGTACAGTCTTGTTGGATATAGAAATGTTTGTCTTACCCCAAACTATTATTTGAGTTCTATGAATGCTCTTTTATGCTAATGAACCATACTCAGTCATAATGTCTTCAATCTTGTGTGTCAAGTGAAACACTCCTCTAGTTACTTTTGTTTGTGTGTGTATCTCCCATATCTTCAATTTTTGCATCACTGGCTTCTGTGGTTGGTGCATAAATGTGAATCATGGTTACATTGACTCAATGTCTTTGTATGGGGTTAGATATTTTCCTATCATAGACAACACTGTACTTCAAGATATATCTTTTTGACTTTGAAAGCAACAACATTCCTATAGTATCTGTCATGATTCAAAATAGCCAATGTCAATCCATTTCAGCTCACTAATACCTAGAATAATGATTGTTGTGCCCTCTATTTCATTTTGATCACTTCTAATTTTTCTTAGATTCATATTTTATACATTCCAAGTGCCAATTATTAATTGATGTTTGCAGCTATTTCTCCTTACACCAAGTCCTGCTCCATTAGCAAATGAAGGTCCCCACGATTTTATACAGTAGGCTTTACTCCATTCATATATGATCATCTCAGATTTGAGAAGGCAGCTCTTCCTCAGTCATATTTTGAGTGTCTTCCAACTTGAGGGTTTCCTCTTCTGGTACTATCTCTGACAACATTCTGCTTCTATTCATTAGGCTTTCAGTAGATGACAGAGTGCCTCTGTTATTTGTATATGTGCTGCCGAAGCGAACACATGTCTCTGATATTCATGGACACTCTTCAAGGTGACCTTTGAGTGACCTTGCTGGTATTGGCAATACAAAAGGCATATCTTTCAGCATCACAGCAACACGTAAGTCACCTGGTCAACAACCTGACAGAGAAGCAAACAGGTTTCTAAGCTGCTTGCAACATTTGCTTCCATAGCTCCCAAACAAAAGAACAAACCTCTTTTTGGTCAGCAACAGATCCTCATTGAGTAATTCAAATTAGTACAAGCAAGACAGTCAAGGCTAAAAATGATTAACGACAATTTCTAGATTTTGTTTCTTTGTTTGTTGGTGGGGGGCATCACTGCCATCTGGTGGTCATGGGAGTTACCCAGCCTTGCTCCTGCTGGATTTGAACTGCCAAGCCAGTGGACTGCAGTCCTGCACTCAACCACTATGCCACTGGGGCACAGCCCCTAAAATTTCTAGATTTTAAAGTGTGTACAACCTTCCACAAGAAGCCTCCATGCGAAGTTAAGTATCTGACTGCTTACCAGAAAGTTGTCAGTTTGAACCAAGCCAGAATATCCATAGAAAAAGAGACCTAATAATCTGTTCCTGTAAAGTTATTTCAGCGTCCTTCAGTACAGTTGAGTTAGTCTTGATTTATAGTGATCCTGTATATAATGGAAAGAGAAACACTGCCCACTTCTAAGGTATTCTTAAAACTGTTTCTACATTTGAGACTACCGGTGCATTACAACCATTGTGTCAAGTCGTATAGTTAAGGGTCTTTCTTGTTTTCACTGACCTTCAACTTACCCAAGGCTTAGGTCTAGTTTGTAGACTGACTTTCCTACTAATATGTACATAGTATGTGATATGAAGTCTCAGGAGCATTCTGGCTGCACTTCTTCCATAGCAGATTTGTTCATTCTCTGGCAGTCCATAGACCAAGGAATCCTTTGGAGAAGTTCTATGTTCTTTGGGTCTCAATGAATCCGAATCACTTTAAAGGCTCATTAAAACAAGAAAACACTTCAACAATGGTTCTTTCCAACACTTCAGAAGCTCCCTTTATTTCTCAATGCCTGGAGTTTTCCATCCTTCTGGGTCTTTTACACATGTACAATCCTCAACCTCAGATCAAGTTTTTGAATAAAATTAACCTGCTCCGTGAATTGAATCATTTCCTTGCTTCTTGTGTCAAATCACAAACCCATGAATTCGATGGGACCAGTGATGTCTCTAGCCTTTCATACTACTGTGTTTGTTTGTTTTTTATTCCCTCCTTCTACTTAGGACACAACAATCTCATTTTTCCTTTTGGGGAAGCTTTTGTGATTCTGAAAAATTGGATTTTCTTTCTGTATTCTGGGACTTGGATTTTTTTAAAAAATATTTTATGCACACATTTTTCTATTTTTCATCTTTCAATTTTAATTTGGTTATTACTTATTGATTTTTATTTCACTACTCTAATCCTTTCATCTGGTTTTGGTAATGTGCTGTTAAACCAATCTACTAAGTGTTTAATTTCAGCTATTGTTTATTTGTTTTCAGATTTAGATTTTTATTTTGATTGATAGTTTTTCACTAAATTACACATCATGTCTTTTACATTCTGTACATAATAATCATAGTATCTTATAACTTTGGCATTTCAGTTTTGTATATCTGTTTACTTTATAAATCCTTTTAAAATTTGATTCAATCACATTTTTTGTATGTCAAGTGTGGTTGTTATATAATTTCATGTCAACTGGATAAATAAATGTCAGGTGAATTCTAGTCCATCAATCAGGTCACAACCTGAAAATTCCTCCTTGTGAGAATGACCTTGCCATGAGTATTCTGGAAAGTTTCTCGCTCTCGCTCTCTCTCTCTCCCTCTTTGTCTTCCTGTTGAAAAGCCATATGGAGACTTGCTGAGACCTGTGAGAGTCCCCTCTCTGTTTTCACCTACCTATTCACAAGACACTTTGAACCACATTGGGACCTGCAAGAGTCTTGGAGATCCTTCCAGTGCCACTGGATCTGCAAGCCTTTCTAACCACTGGCCAGCCCTTGATCCTACTGCAGTTTGCATCTTTGTATGTGTTGCATGCATGTGCTGCATGACTCTGAAGAGGGATTTGTGGACTAGTATCAGACTTATGGACATATGGACTTGATCTGTACTTGGCTGTGAGGTTTTCTTAACATACAATTATTCTTTAAGATAAAGTTATTTCTTAAATATATACAAATTTCTCTGGATTTGTTTCTCTACTGAAACCAACCTAAGGTATCAGTTATTTTTTTTTCTTCATGAATACTGGACAAATTTATTTTTATTTTTTTATAAATCATTTTACTGGGGGCTAACACAACTCACATTTATTTCAAAAATACTGTAGATGTAATTTTACATTCCAGGGATTATCTTATTCCTATAGGATTTTTCTTTCTTTCTTTCTTTCTTTTTTTTTTTTTTGGTGAAAGACAGTTATCGTGTGACTTAATTCTTCCTCATTTAATTCAAAGCTGGTCTTTAGTTTTTGTGGAATGTAATCTTGTTTCTGGTTTATCCTTTTTGAGTTGCTCACTTTTGGATTATCATTTGAAAGGCTGAGCACACTTTTACTTTGAGCTTTAGATTTTAATTTTGTTCCCCATCCACAGGAGACAAGTTAAGAATATGTTGACCTTATCACTTTAGTTACTGTGATTTTCCTGACTTCTTACCATTTGGCTTCTTTATTCTTCATCTTCTTAACATCAGTTTTTCTACCTCCAGGTTGTAGATTGTGAGCACTTCAATGCCCCCAAAAGAAAACTGTGCCAAATGTCAAGCTTACCTCTGTGTTTCCTTTCTCTTCAGAACATTGGACAGGTGAATTGGCTGTCTTTAACATTTTGATGCCTTCAAGCAGATGCATTCTCATCTCATTCAATTTTTCTACAATTACTCAGTCCTCATGTGATTTTTATTTTCAAATTATCTTGATTTTTCCTGATAAAAATATTTTTTTATTTTTAAATTATCTTTAAACTTTATATAAGGACATGCCTTCTGTGAGAAACACTGTCCAGATTACTCAATCTAATTACCATCTTATCAATAGGAAGTAGTTCAGGTATTATCTGGGAAGTCAAATATACTGGGGAAAATAATTGAAAAGTGATGCCTCTTGCTTTTTATTTTTTCCTTTCCATATTCACACTCTAGACAGTTCAGGCCAGGCAAGGCCATACAGTTAATCCTTTATTGGTCAGAAAAAGAACCCATTAATATGAACGCTTTGTTTCTTTAGCAAAGCCCTGCGTGCCAGCTCTAACTAGATGGTAAACCTATGCTAAACTATTCTCTACAAGGATTTTATAGTATTCCCTAAGGTCATTTAATTTGCCTCCTGCCAATGCTACTTAGGCTGTTAAAAATTTCTAAAAATCCATAGATTCGACTTCAATATAGGAAGGCAAACCCACTAGATTTGAGTTCTATGATTCATGAAACCAATCTCCCCAGGTCTAAATTTGCATTACTCATTTGGTGTTGCTATGATATTTGTATGTATGTATGTACTTTTAACAGTTTCATTACTTCCTAACATGCGTGATCATAAGCAATCTGTGAAATTACTATGAAAGATGGTATATTAGACCTGAGGACCAACACTGGGGACTAGAAAATCTATTGAGTCAACACATTTTATTTATGCTTAATGTTTAATAACTGATTAAAGGTATATTAGGATGGGGAAGAAGTAGTTTGCTATTATTGATCAGACTGAAATGAAAGTGAAAATGTCTGGTCTGAGTCATAATCTACTTAGGTAAATAATATCACATAATAAGATAGAAGTGGGCAATGGGAACAAGCAACAAATTAGGAAGCAGAAGTTGAAACTTCTATGAGAGTTTAAGGGACATGTGGGAGGGACATGGGGTGTGAGGAACTGATGCCAAGGACTTAAGCAGATAGAAAATGTTTTGAAAAAGATGATGACAATATATGTACAGATGCATTTGACAAACTGGATAAATGTATGGATTGTGATAAGAGCTGTAAGAGCCCCCACATAAATGTATTTTAATGTATTAAATATTTCATCCTATAACTGAGACAAAATAAGATATTTAGGAGGGGTTGACACTAGAGATAAAGATAATTTGTCTGTATTCATAGAAAATATGAATGCAGAGAAGGGAACCAAGAAAAAATGAGCAATGAGTGCCAAGAGATATGGTACATACTTGAGAGTTCTCAGTAATCAAATGGGAGCTGGATTAACCAGAATTACTGAGCTTCTTAATCAAATGAAATCAGAAAGTGGCAAATTGATTCTTAAAAAGTAATAAATGTCAATTCAGTAGATAATAAAATTATAAGAAAAGTAGGGGGGACTATTTAGCTGGTCACAGAGCTATCTTCAGCTCTATTTCAGTATTTCTCAAACTGATCTTCTTAAAAGTACAGCTAGATATATACCGATTAAAAAATTGTTCAGAAAAAAATGGGTCAAATGTCAAAGGAATTTGAGTAAGTTTGAGTTAAATAAAATCAAATTCGTTCCTCCAAACTTCTCAGTCTATAATTTAAAAATGAGTATGTTTGATCTCTAATAATAAGATATGTTACGCAACTTTTCCAAAATCTTTTCACATAAGAATCAAATCAAAAGCCAGTTATCATCTAGTTGATTCCAACCCATGGTGACTTTATATGAATCAGAGTAGAACTGCGCCTGATACAGTTTTTGTTGACTGGGTTTATGAGAATAGATCATGAGGGTGGGCTTTCATACAAAGTACTCTGATGGACTCAAACCTCAAGCCATGCGGTGGACAGCCAAACACATTCACCCTTTTTCAGAGCCAACATTAGCCTCTCCTGTGTTTTGTAATAAAAAGATTGATCGTAAAATGCTGCTTCCGCCACATAGAATCACAAACTTCTTCAAATCTATCCAACTTTCATTTCCTTTTCTTAGTAGATAATTCAAACAAAAGCACACATTGACATTTTTTCACTAAAATAAGATAAATGCTCACATAAAACTATTCACAGAATTGTGAGGGAGGGAATAATAAAGAGCATTTATATTCAATTTTACCTATCAAATGAGGCAAATGAGTCATAGAACATGACTTCCACAAAAGAAGAAAAGAAATAAGGTAGCACCATTAAAAAGAGAAAGAGCGAGAAGGGAGATAAAGGGGAATGAAGGTGACATTGAAGAACAAATGGGAAGAGTACAAAGAAAGTATTCTAAGATTTCACTGAAGTTTGACCACATTGCAGAAAGATGCATGAATCCTATTACCTTTTATTATGCTGCACCATTAGTTCATATACACTATCCACTTTCAATCCCCCAAACAGTCCACTGAGGTAGGTATTTTTAGTCATCGATTTCACAAATGTATAAATTGACCCTCACAGAGATTGAATAACAAACATTGCACATTTAGCCAGTGGCAAGTCTAGGGTTTGAAAAAAGTAATTCTGATGCCCAAATCCATCTTTAATTACTGAGCTCGAGAGGGGAAAAATAACGGGACTTATTTCATATAAGAGAAATAACAGTTAAAGGATAATACATTTGGAGAAGGGCCTCAAACTCATGCTCTGACAATTGGAGCTGGTCCATAATTGCAGAATGTTACTCTACATACTTTGGGGCACTAGGCAAATTTTACAAAATCCTGAAGAGCTCTCGGGAACAGTTTTCTTATAGTTTACTTCTGTCTTATTCTAATGCTTCTTTCCATTTTTGCCACAGCAGAATTAGAGAATCACTTCAACTCACCGCCTGAGAACTGACTTTTATCTGAGTATCCTCCACCATCACAGATGTTGCTTAATCTGTTTCCACAATTAAATGTTTTCTACTATTCAGTTACTTCATTCGCATCAAGTTGTTTCTGACATAGTGAACCTGTTGGACAGAGTTGGTTTGTTCCATAGACTTTCTGAGGCTCAATATTTATAGGGACAGACAGCTTAATGTTTTTCCCAAGGAACAGATGGCAGGCTTTAGTAGCCAGTCTTGCAGTTACTTTCTGAAACCCAAGACATACAAAATTCATCTAATCTATATAATAATAGTATAAGCATAGATGCAGACTTCTCATGTTTGCTGATAAAGCAGCTGAAGATTAGAGAAATTTCACAACATGCTCAAAATCCCATAGTAAGTCAGTGACAGAGCAATGGTTAAATAAAAAAATACAATGAAGATTAGTCCAGAAAGAGAGAATCAACTCATTATCAGTTGGGAACTGAGAGGAGCCCTCATGGTGAGGTATTTAAATGTGCACTCCTGATGAATAGCTAAGTGGTTCCACCAGCTGTTTCATGAAAGAAAGACATGGCAGTCTGCTTCTGCAAAGACTGGAAACACTGTGGGAAAGTTCTTCTTTGTCCTATAACGTCACCATGAACAGGAATTTACTTGATGGCATTGAGAACTGAAAAGAACAGTAGGTGATCCACTGATGAAGTCCCCCACTGCTAACTGAACCCACCAACTGCATCAGAAGATAAAGATGTGGCAACCTGCATATATAAAGAATAAATTCTTGAAAACAGTGAGTAGGCCTTGACTTGGCATAAAGATTTGGTTTTAGGTTTAGTTCTAGGAACTGAGTATCCACGAAGGCAATAGTACAACACAAGTTTACAGAGAGCTACAACTACAAGTTTAAACTATGATTGTGTTAAAGTGTTCCTGGTAAGGTCAAGGACTGTTTGAACAAATTGAAATAATTGGAGTGTTATAGGCTAGAACTCTTGACCTATGCTTTAGAAAAAAAATCAACAATTGCTTTTGCTAAACAAAGTAAGAAATGTTATCTCAGGCAACTGCAAAGTAAGCCATAAATCATTAGAGAATCATCTTCAATGCAGAGAGACAAAAGGTCCCCTCAGGCCAACTACTCATCCAATTTCTGAAGGTCCCTTCCAAACACAAGCATCTATAATTCTGAAAGTAAAGTCACAAATCCTAATTGAAAAGAACAACTGCTGTGGTCACTGCTTGGTGTCCCTGGGAATCACCACTAACATTTCAGAAGAAGTACGGTATTCTTTTACTTCCCATATTGGTTCCGGACCCCTGAATATTGCAGCAATTTCATTGAATAGTTGTATATGATATCACATGCTACAAGGATATTAAGTAAAATTGGATTGCTTTTGTAATGGTGAAGAACCACAAACAACTGAAGCTACTGCTGTAGGAACATGATGTACAGCTTGATTTCGGTCCTACAATCTTTTCCAAACTTATTTAAATATATACCTATAGACACAAAATAAAGTCCTAAGAAGATTAGCTGCATAAAGCTGGTTATATGATAATTAAAAACCATGTGGTCCAATTTTCTTTTAAAAGGTAAAAAGATTAGAGTGAAGGGTATAAAGCTAGTTAGTTATCTGGGTCTTTTATTTCCTAGATAATTTTCCCTTCATGTCAGGAAAATTACAGTATTGTTCAATCCAAGCACTTTTTGTAGATTAGCCTTGATCCACAGAGATCCCTGGTGAGGTATTCATTATGTGTTGAACTGATAGCTACCTAGCCAACAATTTGAAATAGCAGATGCTACATGGAAGAAAAATGATGCTTCTATTCTAATAAAGAATTACAATTTCCGAAACTCAATGGAGCATCTTTACCTGCCCTATAGGGTGACTATGAGTTGAAATTGACTTAATGGCAGTGAGACTTGTTTTCTCTTGTGTTTTGGATAAAGGAAAGGTAGGATTAATATGGGACAGCTACACCACGGAGGTAGCTCCAAGGTATAACAAAGGGGAAGATATTAAGTGAGCATTTAAGAGTTAACCTATGAGATTAATGACAAAGAGTTAAACTATGACATATTTGTATCAGAGTTGAGGAAAACAGTCATGTTAATGAGAAAGAAGAATTATCAGGGATGTATATTCTGACTGTAACCTAATCAATTAATCAAGTTAATTTACTAACATATGCATAGACAAAACATGTCACTCAAAAGGGGAAAATTAGTCTTCGATGAGAAGGTAGAAAAAAATAACAATGTCAAAAATTGGTAGAGCACATCAAAACACTGACCAAATACAAGTTAAACCATACAGAAATTTCCAATTATCACCTTTCCTTTGTCAACACAAAGTGACCATTGTAATATGAAAAGTTACCATTGACAGTACAGAAAATTCTGATTTCAGGAACTGTGTTTAAAGCATAGAATTATTCTGTGATTATCTGGAATAATGAGGGTTATTGAAAACATCCTTAAAATTGTGGAATATATAAGTCCACTCATATCTTTATAGAAGACTAATTCTAGGGTTGGGAATCATGTCTTTATCTGGATCTCGGAGGAAAATCAGTTTAAACTCTAAGAATCTGAAGGCCACCAGAAGATCTGGTGGTGAAGGGTAAAGTATGTCTGGACACTTGGCCATGAGGTTGGAGCTCTAGAGGATGATAGTTTGGGATATTTCCCTAGCCCCACAGGATTAGCAAAGGTACATTAAGAAGTGCTCATCTGACCTCAACTGCTTTGAGAGGGATTATTAGAAAGCCTATACCCATGCTAGTAGTCCTTGGGTGGTACAAAAAACGAACACACCTGATGCTCACTTTAAAGTTTTCTATTTCAGGCTGAGCCCTGGTGGCCTAGTGGTTTTGCACGGGACTGCGGCCCACTGGGTTGGAGATTCAATCCAGCAGCAAGGCTAGGCCTTCTCCTCCCACCACCAGAGGGCAGTGATGCCCCCAAACAAACAACAACAACAGCAACAAAAAACAAAGTTTGCTATTTCAAGTCCAGCCAGAGGTACTTTAGAAGAAAGATCTGGTATGCTACTTTTGAAAAACTAGCTACTGAAACCTTATTATCACAATTCTGCTCTGACACAAGAAATCATCATGAACCAGCATCCACTAATTGCCAATTAGTTGTACCCATGATCATAGCCAAACAGGGAAAAGAAAAACAAGCATACCTACCCAATAGCCAAATGTTGCATTTGCAATGGGAGTCATGCTAGTCTTTATAAAGCTGATCACTGTTGTGTGATGGCAAGGTGAGGCTAAGTCACAAGTGATTGAGCTGGCCTTGGAAATGAATCAAGGGATGTGTTCGACCAGGTTAAATAGAAAAAAATCCAGTGACATTCATCTGTGTACAAGGTAGAGCTCTATACTAAGCAATTACTTACCAAGAAGGCATCCAAGCTCCATCTAACTCAAATCCATACATTCAATGTTAGTCCATGAGACCTGCAGATTCATTTACCCAAATGTCAGTGACACAGAGTGATTGAGAGGCAGAAGATCACATGCCAGTTGGTGCAGAGTGGAATGATTCTAAGCCAGTGGAAACACAGCAGGACACTGGCTGCTCTCAGTGGCAGTGACTGAGTCCCAGCAGGTAGGAAGACAAATAAGCAGAGATGAAGAGTTACCGAAAGGCTTATGATCTTAGGGAGGTGTCATCAGACTGCAACTTGAGTGACATGTTTGACTCCATCCTTCGGCAGAAGAATCTAATTGACCTAATCCTTCAGTACCACAGGGGCCTTTTAGATTGCTGACAAACAAGTTTATTTCTGTGTGAGGTGCTCATATAGTAGGGGCAGGGAGCAGATGGCATGTTTCATAACATAATTGTTTTATATAAAGTAAGTGGAATTTACTTAGAGAGTTACATTCCTGCTCACCCAATACATACTCAATACAAAAGGAAAATCTTTCAGGTCCTGAACAAAGGTAGCGCAATCATTCTAGTTACAGGACTTTGCTCTTGTTGTTTCCATGATCTGGGATGATGTGACTCTCCCTCCTCACACGCTGCTTGCTTTGCCTGCTTCTGGCCTCATCTGGATGTTCTCTCCTTGGTGAAGCTTTCCCGGAACTCAAACCCACATAGTCTTACCACTCCGATGTCTTTCCCCTTGATACATGAGTTACACTCTTCCTAATATCCATTTGCACTTATTTTGTCACCCTGATGGAGTATTTATATTTGTCTCACTCTAGGTTATTCCAGGAACTAATATAAGGTCTAACATCTCAGGTCCACATAGGAAAAAACATTTTTGGGAATGACAAGAGGTACAGATTATATGATTCTGCATTTATTTTCTTTAGATATCATTCTCCTTTCATTTTTATTTTTTGTCTTATTGAGGTATAACATGCACCAAGAAAGATAACAAACCCAGATCATATTTGGATTTTCAAATTAATGCTAGAAGCCCTGGTGGTGTTATGGGGTAAGCACTGGAATGCAAACTAATAAGTCAGCAGTCTACTATCTTTTTTTTTTTTTTTGGCATCACTGCTCTCTGGTGGTGGCAGTACGAGGCCCAGCCCCACTGCTGGAATTGAACCTCCGTCCCAGTGGGCCGCCGTCCCACGCACAACCACTATGCCACCGGGGCTCAGCCAGCAGTCTACTTTCATGAAGATTTCAGTATTGGAAACCTGATGTAGCTGTTGGACAGAATATTCTAATTACAGTGGGTGTGACTTGTTTTGATAAGTTAGTGCAATTTACAGGGATAGAAGACACAGTTAAAGACAGCTGGTACATAGTGAAATTTGGAATCCTAAACCTGTCATTGAATGGATAGCTTGACATTCTGATGTTAGGCATAATTTGTTTTTGTCTGTTTAATGTGAGTCGTCTTGAGAGAATAAAGTGTCTTCAATATCTATAAAATTCATATCCCTAAAGTCAGGAATGGAGGAAAAGATAATGGACTTTCCTAAGTTTATAAAGGTGTCAGGCTCTCAGATATCATTACAGAACTTTTTCCCATTTTTTCAATTCAATTTACCATTCATTTATTTTTTTCTTTAGAACTTATACAGCATTCAGAAATATTAACCAAAATTAATTTTATGATATCACTAAAACAAATACATATATTCAATATATATTCAACATGTAAAATTTGAAAGAATTAAATGTTTTCTAATACATTATGTCAGTCTGGATTAATGGCAACCCCATCATCATTGGAGAAAGCTGCTTCCCAATTATATGCCAATCTCACCAAGAGTTATGCATCTGTTCATCATAGTCCGCAAGGTTTTCACTGACTTGTTTTGGGGGAAATTTACATATTTTTGTTCCTAGTTCATCATAGTCTAGGAACTCATTTGAAATCTGCTTAGCATCATAACAATACCCAAGTCTTCACTAATAGGTGGTTTTGCTCATGAGGTGCATTGACCAGAATTATGAAAACATTTCTTTATGTGGCATTTTGCTTTGGCTATCTGAAAAAAGAGAGAAAAGAAAACAATTTGGGATATTTCCCTCCTAGGATCTGAGGAGTTGTTCCAGTTACCCCTGTTACAATTATCTGGGAAAATGTTAGTTCTTGCAGGTAGGATAAGGCTAGTTAGTCATTATTCAAAGAGATAGAGTTTTGTATGAGGGGACTGATCAGTTTATTCCTGGGGAGGAAATTAGCTAGTCTTAAGAAAATAGTGTCTATAAAATCCTCCAAAAATAATTGAAACACTTTCCTGTATAGCCAAACTTTCCAGAGAGGAAGAGAGGACTCTTAAGTTGCATCAAGGGAAGTCTGGAGTGGGGTGAATTTCTAAGGTTCATGAGCTGAGACCCTCTAAGGCCCAGGAGATAGAATAATAAAGATGGCATGGTAGGCTTCACGGCCCACAAGAGAACTTGGCTGCTGTAGGCATACTGGACTATACAGCAAGATAGCTAAATGTCTTCAGCCAAGAGGACTTATGGCAAAGTAGAGTATTTAAGGCATTTGTCAGTAGCCTGTTATTACAAGACTGAGAAAAGAATGTCATCAGTAAGTTGAGAGCAGTCAGTCTTGAGAGAACATAGAAAAACTTGTGTGAAGTGAGAGGGTAAAGCCAAGGCCTGCAGGAGAGAGAGATAGAGGGAGAGAGATAGAGAGACATTGTGACTTTTGGGGGAGTGGATGATTAGGCTTTATTTCTGAGGTACCTTTAGGTGAGTTCAAACCACTAACCTTTCAGATTAATGGTCAGGCACCTAACTGTTTGCACCAGCCAGAAATTCAATTGAGTAAAAATGCCTTTTGAATTTATATACCTATACATAATATATTAGCAGGAAAGTATACTCAATAGATTATTATCCTTATTTGATCTGAAAACTGACATTTAGGAGGCTTGGCCAAGATGGAAACCAGAGCTCCATGGAGATTGGTGAGTGGGACATTTGATGGCGAAGGAGGGGTATCAAGTCTGTCTGCCTATTCCCCAAGACAACTCAGAGCAATTCTCTGAATCACAAACTGACTTCACCCCCATCATCTGTACTCCCTGTGTACACCTGTGGTCTCTTTCACAGCCCTCAGAGTGCCTGCCCTGCCTTAACCTGCACCACAGGCCAGCCAGGAATACAGCTGAGGCTTCTACCCTGCTTCATTGCTCTACATGGACCTGCTTGCCAGACCCCCCCACACACCTGTAGATCTCCACCCAAAGGTCCCTGCCCCATCTCAGCACTCCCCACACATCTGTCAGCCATCCCACACCCCTCTAACATAAACATAAACATTCCTATCTGTGGCCCTGCCAAGCATCAGATACAAGTCTGGCAGAAATGTCTGCAGCTGTGGTTTAGGGACCCAAGCCTTTGCGGATTGCTTACTGCATTCTCCCTTCTCCTTATCCAATTTTCCCCCTCTCACCTCTGTACTCCAAGGAGTGGATCTGCATGCTAACAGAAGTAGGAAGTTCTCCCTCCTACCTGTGGAAAGTGCCCTTAGACAGGAACAGATCACCCAATCCATCCCCTAAATACACTTCCCTGTGCTTGGGCCAACACTTTCCATCAAACCTCAGAATGCACACCTGCAAAGAGCCCCTAAGTGACCTGAGAGTGGCTAAAGCACAAAGCATAGGCCAAAACACAAGGGAAACCCCAGCAGGACAGAGGTGAAACACAATACCCCAAAGCAGGTGGCTATGGGCAACCTACAGAAACATCAATACCACCCTCCTAAAGAGAGAGTTCAGGGTTCTAAGATGCCCAGAAAATTGCACCTAGTTCCAATCAATCCACCAAAAACCAGCAAGCTGCTTCCACAGTTTCAGAAGGAAAACAGAAACAAAATCCAATGGCAAAGGAACACCTGAACCTAAGGGCAGACATAGAAAAGACAGGCGCTGATTTGCCACACAAAGAAATCTTCCAAATGTTGCTTAGATTCATAAAGGACATGAGGGAAACATTATAGAAAAAAAGATGAAATGATAGAAGAGAGAGAGGCCATGCACCAAGAGAAAATACAAAAGCTAAGGGGCGAGATTACAAAAAGTAATAGAAAATTCACAGACTTTGCCCATCAAATGGAGGAGGCAGAGAACCACACCACTGACTTAGGGGACCAGCAAGCAGAAATTAATAAATATGAGAAAAAGTCTAATAAGTCCATCAGAGAAGCTGAAGAAAATCTCAGAATTATGCCTGATGGTATGAGAAAGAACATCAGAATTAATTCTGCCAAAAGTTGGTTTTTCAAAAGGAAATACAGAATCAATAGACCTCTGGCGTTTTCAACCAAAGAAAGGAAATAAGAAATTTAAATAGAAAGGATAAGGGATAAAGAGGGGACAAAACTATGAACCCTAGTGAAATCAAAGGGAAATTGTGCAGTATTCCGAAGGACTGTACACCAATGCTTTCAAAAACTTGGAGGGCTTGGACAAATTCTTGGAAAAACAATCCCTCCCTAGACTACCACCAAAGCACATCAAGAATCTCAACAGGCTCACATCAATAGATGAAATAGACAAGGTCATCAAGAGATTACCAATAAAAAAAATCACTGGACCAGATGGCTTCCCAGGAGAATTCTATCAAGCACTCAGGAAAGAACTGACATGAATCCAACACAAACTCTTCCAAAACTTATAAAAAAAATGGCAAATTCCAAAATTCTATGAAGTTAGTATAATTCTGATACCTAAACCAGACAAGGATCCCACAAGAATCAAGAACTACAGACCAATTGCCCTAGTGAACACCGATGCAAAAAATCCTTAGCAAAACACTAGCCTGTAGAACACAAACATATATAAAACAGCTCATCTTGATCAAATAGGATTAATACCAGGGATATAGGGATAGTTCAACATATGAAAGACCATCAGTATCATTCGACACAATGAAATGAAAAATTATAAGAACCAAATGACAATCTCAATAGATGTGGTAAAAGCATATGACAACATCTAGCACCAATTCCTGTTTAAGACACTGAGGAGATAGAAATGGAAGGAAAATTACCCAATATAATACATGCTACCATATTTTTCAGAAAATAAGAGGCACCTGACCATATAACACAAATTTTTTGAGTGGAAAAAGAAGAAAAGATATTCTGAATCAAACAGAATCAGTATATTAAAATGTTCTGGGGTACCACATCTTTGGACCTACTTTGGTGGGGTGAGGGAGAGTGCATCTTATGGTTCAAAAACTGCAATATATATGAAAAAAAAACAACCATTGAAGAAAAGATGGGATCAATTCTTCTAAAAAAGGGGACTAGACAAGGATGTTCCTTGGTCCCAACCCTATTTAACATCACACTAGAGGTCCTAGTTAACCATATAAGGGGAAGGAAGAAGAGAAGCTATCATTATTTGCAGATCATGTGATTTTATATATGAGAAAAAAATCCCAAAAGCACAAAAAGAGAAGTATGGGAAACAATAGAGGAATATGGCAGAGTGAAAAGTTACAAGATCAAAAAACAGAAGTCTATCAGAATTCTATACATATTGGACAAGGCCACAGAAAGGGTATTGCAAAGGTAGTAGTAACCTTTATAATAACCGAACACAAATGAAATATCTAGGATAACTGACTGAAAAAAAAAGACCGATACAAGAAAAAATGGTAAAACTTTATTAAAAGAAACCAAGGGTGACTTCAGTAAATGGAAGAATATCCCACACTTATGGCTTGGAAAACTCAATATAGTAAAGATGTCTGTTCTGCCCAACACACTATAAAGTTCAATAGTATCCTGATCTGAATACCATCACCATTTGTCAAGGAACAGAAAAAAATAGATTACCAAATTCATATGGAGTGAGAAGAAACCTAGAATTATCAGAGAACTTCTCAAGAAGGATAGAGTTGAGGGATTGCTTTACCCAACTTTAGCACCTACTATATAGCCCCAGTGGTCAAAACACTATGAAATTCATTTAATGATAGACATTCAGACCAAGGGAAAATGATTGAAAATGCAGAAATACAATCAGCATACAGACAACTGATCTTCAATAAGGGCCCAAACAATATCAAATGGGAAGCAGATGCTTTCTTCAATACGTGGTGTAGGGGAAAATGGGTACATATCTGAAGAAAAATGAAGGAAGACCTTTACCTCATTCCATGCATAAGAATAAATTCAAAGTGGATCAGAGACCTAGAAGTAAAATCCCAAACTATTAGAACTACCAATGCAGGAATTGGAACAAATCTGAGAACTTTGGCTCAGGAACCACAAATCCGAAATAGGGAAGGACAAAGGAGGGACAAATTGGCAAGTGCGATATCCTGAAGCTAAAACACTAGTGTACATCAAAAAGATTTGTCAAGAGAGTAATAGCAGAGACCACAGAATGGGAAAGCATCTTTAGCAATGACACATCAGACAAAGACCTTATTACAAAAATCTGCAAAACTTTGTTAAATTAAAAAAAAATAATGTCCACTGAGGCAGTGAACAAAGGACCTGAGCAGAAGTTTCACAAGGGCAGAAATCCAATGGTGAATAAATGAAAAGAGAAAATGTTCCAGCTCTCTAGCAATAAGAGGCATACAAATAAAAACAACTATGAGATACCACCCAACACCCTCAAAGATAGCCCAGTTCAAATAATCAGAAAGTAACAAGTGTTGGAGGGACTGTGGACAGAAAGGAACTCTCATTCACTGCTGGTGGACCTGTAGGTGTGTACAGTCTTGGTGGAAACTGATTTGGTGATATCTGAAACAGATGGGAGATTGAGCTACCACACGATCCAACAATCCCCTTATTGGGTATATAGCCAGAAGAGACAAGAAAAAAGCTACAGTCAGACACCTGTGCTCCAGTGTTCATCAAAGTGCAGTTCACAACTGCAAGGAGTTAGAAACAACCCCAATTTCCATCAACAGATGAATGGATTTAAAAACCGTGGTAGAGGGCTGAGCCTTGGTGGCATAGTAGTTGTGCACGGGACTGCGGCCCAATGGGATGAAGGTTCAATTCCAGCAGCGGCTCCACAGGAGCAAAGGCTGGGCCTCCTAATCCCACCACCAGAGGGCAGTGATGCCCCCCCCCCCAAAACGAAACAAAACAAAACAAAAAGATAGGGGGAAAAAACACCCTGGTACATACATACAATGGAATATTGCTCATTGCTAAGAAGCAGTGATGAATGCATGAAGCACATGGCCACATGGGAAGAACTGGAGGAAACTATGTTAAGTGAAGTAAGCCAAGCACCAAAGGACAAGTACCACATGAGTTCACTGAGGTAAACTAAAAAGATACAAAAGGGGTACAAGGGACTGAGTCTTGGTGGCGTAAGTGGTTGAGTGCGGGACTGCGACCCGCAGGTTTGGTGGTTCAAATCCAGCAGCAGCTCTCTGGAGCAGCGTTGGGTAGCTCCCACAACCAACAGAGGCAGTGATTCCCCGCCCCTCCCCACCCCAAAAAACAACAAAAAACAAAAGGGGCATAAGGAAGAAGCTACTGTATACACACATTCCTGGGGTGAAATCCAGGTAATATGGCATTTGCCAGACTAAACCAAGGGATACCTATGGTAGCCAACTAAAGAGGAGGAATGGGGGAAGACTGCGTAGTCAGTGAACAAGGCACTAACCCAACCTCAATGAGGCTGTTGTTTATATCTTCACAGGGAAAGAGGGACCAGGTTTTAACTCATTGTTCTAAGACAAAAGCCCAACACACTGGCATGAAGCAGGGAAACAATAGAGAGGCCAGAGGGACTGGCCCCAATCCCAAATACGTGGACAGCGCTGCTCTCCCACCCACCCCTCACCCCTTGCCAAGCCCTCCCCCAGCCCCCACCAGAAGAATTCCTTTCAGAGAACCGCCCTGGATCTAGAGCTCAAGGAGAGAGACAAGAGACATAGCTAATCAGAGCACCATAGAGCAAATGAGTGGGGTGGGTGAAAGAGTGCAGCACATGATTATCCACCAAGCCTTGAGGAGTTTGTTTCTGCTCAGAGCAGCCAATGCACAAAGAGGACCAAAGGGCTGGCCCCACCACCAGACACAATGCTCCTCACTGACCCAGAGCATCAGGGGAAAAACAAGGGAGACACACTGCAGGAATCTTGCCTGCCATGATCCACCATACTAAAGCTATATGCTGGGATGTTTAAGAGCGCAGCAAGGAGAGAGAGCAGAGCGATTAAGTTGCCAGGGAACACCAAGAATAGGCTGTGGGGACAGGACATGGTGCCCCTTCAGACTCAATCAGAAAACACTCCTAAAAGGCAACAAATAGACCTTGACCTCTTTTTAGGCTTTTCTCTTTTTATATCGTTGCCTTTTTATATTTTTTTATTTTGTATTGTTGCTTTGCTGTGCTTGATCTTGTGCTTGTGCATATTGTTACACGTCTATCAGGATTGGATAGGGAGATAAACAAGCTCGAAAAGATAAAAACTGGATGACAATTCTGGGGGTACATGGGAGAGAGGGAGACAGAAGAAGGGAGTTAACAAACCCAGGAACAAGGGAACAACAAGTGACCAGAAATTGATGGCAAAGAGGGTGTTGGAGGGCTGGTAGGGCTTGATCAAGGGCAATGTAAATGAGAGGAATGACTGAAATGCAACTGAAGGATGAGCATGACAGTGGAACAAGAGGAAAGTAAAAGGAAACAGAGGGAAGAACTAGGAAGCAAAGGACATTTATAAAGATCTACATATAGGCACGTGTATATGTAAATATATTTCTATATGATGGTGGAGAAATATACATATGTTTCATTGTAATTTATTATATCTATTTAGTATTAAAGAAGCAGATGGACATTGGACCTCTACTCAAATATTTCCTCCACACAAGAAGACTTTGTTTCAATAATCGGCCTTCTGAGATGCTCACCGCCCCAACGCGATTGTTGATGGTGCCTGACTATCGCAATACATATTGTCTGTGGTCTTAAAGGCTTGAAGATCAACATGACTATCTATCTGAGAAACAATAAAGCCCCTAGAGAAGAAGCACACCAGCCCGTGAGATCATGAGGTTCTTGGTGGGACCAGGTATCAAGCATCAAAGACCCAGAGCAGAAAATCATAATGTGAATAAGCGGGGTGTTGAGTGGAGGTCCAAAGGCAATCTGTAAGAAATTAGACATCCCCTTACAGAAAGGTCGTGGGGAGAAGACTAGCCAGTCCAAGTGAAGTATAGCACTGATGAAACCTATGCTTACCCCCACCCCACTATCATGACCCTAATTCTACCTTACAAGCCTGGCTAGACCAAAGAATGCACATGAGTACAGAAAAGAGTGGGAAACATAGCAAATATAGGACAGATAACCTCCTACGAACCAATATTGAGAGTAACCATACCAAGAAGGGAAGGGCAAAGTGGGGGGAGGAAGGGGGAACTGATCACAATGAACTACTTATAACCCCCTTCCATAACCCCTACTTATAAACATCCCCCAATAAATGATTTTTAGAAAGGAAAGAAAACTAACTTTTAAAAAGTTTAAGGAAATAGGCCAGATTCAATAGTCTGATTTATTTTCTCAAATTTTGTACGCATGTATGGTTTCAAAATGTTTTCATCACCTTATCTTCGTCTTCATGTTCTTGTAAAAAAAAACTATTGATATATTCACTCTAGAAACTACATCCCCTTTCTATAAAATTTATAGTTGCTTGTTTTTGTCTCCTCTCTCATCCGTAGAAATGGCCATAGGTGAATTAGTAACCAACTACACTCAAAATTTGAAAAACTAAAAGCTGAAAAAAAAATACAGGCATTTCTCACATTTTAATGAGTCAGCCTTCTATGAAACCTTAAGATGTTATACATCATAAGAGACACCTAAAGTCAGTTGAAGTCAAGCCACTGTCTTTCATCCACGGATAATTAAAATGACCCCATGTTTCAAGATGTGGGTCCTGGATTTTCAGGAGTACAGTAATCTTTAATGGCTAACCTTCAAGAATTTTTCTTCATAACCTGGGAAGAAAGGTATTGAAAAGAAGCTTATGGACCAAGAAGAGAATTTAATGGGCTCTTAACCCCTTTCAATTGGGGCACAAGATGTGGGATTAGGAAATGGAGCAACTATTTAAGTCTCTTCATTCTATTTTTCACTCAGCTCAGAAAGAGTCCAGATAGCAATGCAGAGTCACTTGAAATTGCATGTGTATCTTCATTCCTCTGAGTACTGAACTTTCACATTTATGAGAGTCCAAGATATCTGTCTCTGGAAATAAAAATCATGATTTGTTGCCTACAAATTAATGCACTGTTACAATATAAAGCAGAGTGATTTGTAATGTTATAACAAGATTAGAATATTGAGTGGAAAGAAAATAGCATGCATGCTGGCCTGAGTGTAGTCTACAATTAGAATATCAGCTTTAAATTGAAAAAGGGTTAATTTATTGACCTTGACTGTGTTTAATTGTTAATAATATGTACTATACTAATTAAGCATGCCTCCTCAACAATTATAAGAAGAAGCTGCAAAGCTTTTAAGACTGGCTAATCCAGCACCCTCTGGTTGCTTGTTCCTAATTTGTTCATTTTAATGTACCAATTATGAGAATTAGAGCAAATAAACATGTTGTGGAAAATCTCTCTTCTGAGACTCTGACCCCCAAATGTTTTGAATCAAATAGAACAATCCTTGTTCTAGCTCAATTTTTCAGTTTCTGGAGTAGATTAAAGGATTAAAGAGCTGATTGGCTTCATTGTGAATAGGCAGATAGATCCTGACTTTGCATACTTCCATTGTAAACAATAAGGGCTAAGTATTGTTGCCCTGATCAAATCCAAAGATGACTAAAATTAAAAGAATTCACAATAAATTACCATACCAATTTTAACAAAAGTTTAAGGAAGAATCACGTAATGTTTAAAACTCTAGCCTAAGAAGTAATATTGCTTTGCATGTTCTACTTGTTTATGAGAACTATTAATAACCCCATGTATAAATACCATGGAACATGAAGATTGCACTATATTGCATCTTTTTAGAATGCAGAACTGGTGACGTATTGGTTTTTCGTTATTGTTGTTGTTTACATGTGCTGCATTTGTATATACTTCTGTTTGAATTTATATAATCCTTTTTCAGGGGCATTTCAGCCACCAATATGAAGAATGATTTTAATGTGTATATATAACAGAATACAACCCAAAGCTGTATCTCCACCATTTCCAGATATCTTATCATATAATGTTTGTACTGTGCACTTAGTAGATTTAAACCTTTGCTCAGTACCCATCACCAAAAACACTGTCATATATCACTTTCTTGTGTGGTACTGTCTACTGGGGAAATTAAAACTTTGCAGGTAATTCAGACCTCCCTTAGCCCAAGAACTTCATCAATATATATGGGAAGCTTGTTAGATTCTTTATTAATATTTTCTTTTTGATTACATAAAATATTAAGAAATATTCACTGGAAAATTTAGAAACTCTTCAAAATTTATAACTCCATAATTGAAAGGATATAATATATTTTAATATTTTTCTGTTCCATCTCATTTTTGACAGATTTAAAATCAGAATATATGTACTGTTGCACCTGAACAGGTTGTTTCCTTTTATTTTTTGTATTATTGAATGATATGCTTAGTCATTTCAAAGCTTTGTAATAGCTCACTGTTCATGACAAGGTAATTATTTTTTAATAAATCATTTTATTGGGTACAACTCATCACAATTCATTCATACATACATACATTGTGTCAAGCACATTTGTACATTTTTGCCATCATTGTTTTCAAAATATTTTCTATTTGAGTCCTTCATATCAGTTCTTCACTTTCCCCCTCTTTCCCACTTCCTCCCTCCCCATTCATAATTTATTTTAAAAAATATCAAGTCTTGCACTGACCAATGTCTCCCTCTACCCACTTTTCTGTTGACCATCCCCTGGAAGAGGGTTACAGGTTGATCATTGTGATTGGTTCACCTCTTCTCCCTAGACCTTTCCCTTACCCTCATGGTAGGGGTTTGATCCCAAGGCATTTATCTGGTTTCCCTTTGTTTCCAATTCTTAACTGTACCTGTGTGCATGCTCTGATTTAGCCAAATTTGTAAGGTAGAATTAAGTCATGATAGGGTGGGAGGGAGCAGCATTAAAGAACTAGAGGAAAGTTTCATGTTTCATTGGTGCTATAGTGCACCCTGACTGGTCTGTCTCCTCCCTAAGGCCCTTCTGTGAGGGGAAGTCCAACTACCTATAAATGAGCTTTGGGTTTACATTACACATTCTCTGCACCATTCACACAGACACGATTTTTTGCTCTGGGTCTTTGATACCTGATAGGTGGTCCTGTCCACAACCTCATGATCACACAGATTGGTGTGCTTCTTCCATTTGGGCTATTTTGCTTCTCAGCTAGATGGCCACTTGTTTATCTTCAAGGCTTTAAGACCACAGATATTATATTTTGAAATAGCTGTATACCATCAGCCTTCTTTGCCATATCTGCTTATGTACTTTCTTTGTCTTTAGCAAACATGCTGGGAAGGTGAGCATGTCAGAATGATGGACTATTTAAATAAAATGTTCTTGCATTAAGCGAGTGCTTGAGTACAGACCTAATGTCCATATGCTTCCTTAATACTAAACCTGTAAATATTTGTACATAAATCTATTCTCTAATCATCATGCATAAATATATTTACATATATGCATGCCTGTATTTAGATTTCTATAAAAGGCTCCTTGCCTCCTGGTTCTTTCTTCTATTTGCTTTAACTTTCTTCTTCTCCCACTCTCATGTTCAGCCTTCATTTGGGTTTCAGTAACTCTTCTCTCTTAACATTGCTCTTGGTCAAGCCCTACCAGATCTCCTGCATCTTCCTCACCATTGATTTCTGACCACTTGTTACTCTCTTGTACCTGAGTTTATTACTACCTCCTTTCTTTCCACCACCCACCTCTCCCTCTACCATCTCCCCCAGGAGCCATGATTCCCGTTGTTTTCTTCTTGGGCTTATTTATTCTGTCTATCTTATCTTATTCAGAGATAATAATATGCACAAAAACAAGACAGAGCAAAACAAAGAAAAAAAGAAAGCAATAGCAACTACAAAAAATCCAAAAACAAAGAAAAGAAAAACCTACAAACAGTTCAAGGTCAGCTTGTTGACCTTACAAGAGTTCTCCAGTGGACTCTCATGGGGTGCCATGCCCTGGCCCCACAGCCTCAGCATACAGACAACTGATATGATAAGGTCCAAAGAAATGGGAAACAGATTCACTCTTCAGTAAGTGGTATGGGAAAAATGTATGTAGAGCCACAGAAAAATAGAGCAAGATGCTTACTTAACTCAATGGACAAGAATAAATTCAAAATGGATCAGAGACCGAGAGACAAAATCCAAAACTATGAAGTACATCAGCAAGAGAATTGGAACAAATCTGAGAACTTTGGCTGAGGCACTGCATAGGCTCTCATAAATAGGGAAAGACACAAACACAGAAGAGGTATGAGCTGACAAGTGGACTATCTTAAAAAATAAGACACTTGAGTAATCAAAAGAATTTGTCAGAAGAGTCATAAGAGAGATCACACAATAGGAAAACATCTTTAGCAAGGACACATCAGACAAATGCCTTATTACTAAGGCCTACAATACTGTGCGAACTTACAAGAAGTGAAAAATAATAATTCCTTAAAGAGGGGGTAGGCAAAGACCTGAACAGAAGTTTCACAAGGGTAAATGGTCAATAAACTTGAGAATGTGTTTCAGATTTCTAGTCATAGAGACATGCAAAATAAAACAATACTACCTAACACCCTCTTAATTCAAAAAATCAGAAAGAAACAAGTGTTGGAGGGGAGGTAGGGAGACAGGAACACTCATCCACTGCTGTTGGACCTGTAGGTATATACAGCCTCTTTGGAAATTGTTTTGAGAATATCTAAAACAGATTGAAATTGAGCTACCATATGATCCAGCAACCTCTCTACTGGGTATACATGCAGAAGAGACAAGAAACAAACAACAACCAGACATCTGTGCTCCAATGTTACTCCTTCACAGTTTGCAACTGCAACAACCCAAATTTCCATCAATACATGAATGGATTAAAAAGCTGTGGCACAAACATACAGTGGAGTATGATGCATTGCTGAAAAGCAGTGATGAACACATGAAGCACATGGCCGCATGGGCAAAATTGGAGGAAATTATGCTGAGTGAAGTAAGCCTAGCACCAAAGCACAAGTACCACATGAGTCCACTGAAGGGAACATAAAAATCCAAAAGGTACATAGGGAAAAAGGTACCGTATATATACATGGCTGGGTTCAGGTCCAGGTAGAATTCAGGGGCCAGACTAAACCCAGGGATACATATGGGAGCCAACTATAAAGGGGGAGAGGGTGAGAAAAGACATGGATAACCGGTGGAACAGGGCATTAACCCACCCATGGGGAGGATGTTGTTTATATTTCCACAAGGAAAGAGGGACCAGATTTCAACTCGGCACTCAAAGACCAGAGAATGTACACACGTGCATGAAGCAGGGAGCCAAGAAAAAGGCCCCTTTTGAGGAGTTGACCCCAATCGCATCTAAGTGGACATCTCTCCCCCACAGAAGAAATTACTTCAGAGGACAGCACTGAAACTACAATTCATGGAGAGGAACATATCTGACCACAGCACACTGGAACAAATGGAGGAGGGAAACAGAATGAAGCACATCCTGGCCCACCAAGCCCTGACAATGATATTCCTCCTCAGAGCCATCAATGCACAGAGAGGACCAGAAGACCAGCCCCACCAGGAGACACGACATCCTTCACTGACCCATAGAGCTACAGGTGACAACACCGGAGACACACTGCGGGAATTGTGCCCCTTCTGACCCCACCACATCGAGGTGAAAGACCAAGGGCATGCAACAGAACAACAAGGGGAACCTAGCAATGAAGTCCCCAAGATCATTATTTCTTTTAATTCCTCTTAGACTATGAAACTATATTGTCTCCATTTGTTGGTGATTATTTATAACATTTCTCTTGATACCATCACAGATAAATTTTAGTAGAAATAATATACACAAATATTTTGGAATAGTGAATTACTTTATAAATTCAATCCTGATACTGGACATTATGGCTAAGGTACGTCGTAAATAAGGGCTGGAGTTGTCATTTTTCTGGAAAATGTTACTCGGTAAAATATGTCTTCAGATGCTTGGCAGATATCAGTGGTAAGTATCACCACCTAAGTGAGGTCCTAGCCATGATTCCTAGGTTTTGTTTTTGTTTTTCTGGAAGTAGCAGAAATTTCAAAGGTAAAATTGTAGACATTCCTAACTGACTTTCTTCAATATATAAATATAACTCTTACATTCATACATATGAAATAAGTCAAAATACAAAAAGTAATGCTACAAATTCATAGAAACTTATTGTAAGCAAGAATATCAAATGTGATGTGATTGCTTCTTGACACATCCTCCAGGTAGATTTAAGCACATTTTAAAAAATCACTTCATAAGTGATTTCCCTTTACCCAAAAAAAGGGAAGACATGTTTTTGAGAGAGGTGAGTCCTGTGGTCATTCCTTTGTCTGCTTTCCTTATTTACCCTCCTGCCCCTGCTATTCATCAAACTATGTTTATGTTAGTGTGTATACTTTCCTTGTTTTCATTTTAAATAAATCAGTTTATTGGTGGAGGCGCTTATACAACTCCTATCATGATCAATTCATATGTCAATTGTACACAGGCCACATTTTATTTGAGCACATTTTTAAGTGATCTTTTCATTTCTCTAACATCCTTCAAGGAAATTCTGTGCTTTTTGATTGATATCATTTCAAATTGAAACTCTGGAATCATTGAGCGACTCAAATTGTGTTGCTTCTGACTTCAAAGGAGAAGTTGTGAACAGAGTATGGTTTCCCAACAAACTTCATATGAGAAAGCCCTGGCTACCCTGGAACAATCAAGCCATGATGCAAAAAAATCACTTGGTGCAACTTCACTGGTCTTCGTTAAACCAATGCAGTTTTCTATTTTCTTAAAGCTTCTTCATAATAAGATCCTATGATTGTCATATGTCCACTGAGAAATCTATCAATATAACCCTTTTAGAATACTAAAATCCAGTCCTCATAATGCAGTCTTCATAACTTTCTCTGTCTTTTTTATATTAAAAGATCATTGTATGGGGAGTTCCTACAGCTCTAATAGCAATCTATACACCAATTGTATCAAGCATATTTGTACATATGTTGTCATCATTATTTTCTAGATAGTTAATTTCTATTAAGTTTTTGGTATCAGCTTCTCTTTTTTTTCCTCCCCCACTTCCTTACTCGTGACACCTTGATAAATTATAAATTATTATTATTTTCATATCTTATACAAATTGCTTTCTCCTTTTCCCATAAGGTTTCTGGTGCTCATTCCCCTGGAGGGGGCAAAGTTATAGGTCAAACACTGTGATAGGTTATCCCTTCCTGCCATCCTCTCTCCGCCTCCCCCTACACTTCTTATATTGCTACTCCCATTTCTTTTCCCATATTCTGTGTGTCCTGAGCTCTTATTTTTTATCTGTACCTGTACACATGCTTCCATTTAGCTCACAGTGAATGGCAATGCTGGGGTAATGATATTGATTGATGAGGAAACATCAAGGAACCAGAGGAATATTGTGTGTTTCATGGTTGCTATAGTGAACCCTTGTTGACACATCTCTTCCTTGTGACCCTTCTGTGGGGATGTGTTGTCTGGGTATACTAGAGAAACAAATTCATACACACGCATATGTATATAAGAAAGGTTTATATTTAAGAACAATAGAATATTGAAAAATGTCCCCGCCCAGTCCAAATCAAATCAATAAATCCAATATTAACCCTTATGCCCAATATCAATCTATAAATTCCTCTTCAGACTCAAGAAATATATACAATGATGCCAAATACTGGAGGATCACAGGCCTGTGTGTTGTAAGTTTTATAGATCCCATGGCACTATAAGGATCTCAATGCTGGAGTTCCTAGAATTCTCAGAAGGGTATAGCCACATAGAAGCCTCAGTGGCTATGATTCGATTGACAGACTAGGCTCTACTTGTTAACTCTTAAACTGACACAAGTTTATGTAACTCCTACAGAGGGAATACCCCAACGTCTACAGAATGGTTTGGGTCTCCAATTGACCTCATTCTCAACAATATGGATGTTTGTTTGTTTTGGTTCTTCTGATACCTGTTACCTGTTCCTGTGTGTGCTTCTTCCATGTGGCCTTTTTGCTTCCTTCCCTAGATGTCACTTGTTTAACTTCAATCCTTTGAGACTTGAGATGCTATATATTTTGATAGTCTGTCATCTGCTTCCTTCACCTTTGTTTATGCATCCATTTTGTCTTTGATAATTGTGCCAGTAGGAAGAGTATTACAGAATGCTAGTTTGTTATAGCAAAATGTTCTTGTATTGAGGGAGGCCATGAGAAGATACCCAAAGTACATTCACTACCTCAGTGTATTGTCATATAAATATATGTACCTTGGCCAATATTTCTATTTTTATGAATTACGCATAACCTTCTTAAATGCCCTCACTGCCTCAAACTTAACTGGCCCATCAGCTCACCTTGCTCTCTGGATCACCTTGGTAAATCTAAGAACCACCCCAGTTACAATTTGCTTCTTAAAATCATCTTCATTAACTTCTATCTTACTTATAATCCTGATGAAAGTATAAGTGTTTGAGATAGCTTTATATTCATTCCAGGGGCATTGATTGTGAAAATAGTCTTTGAGCACTAAATAAATTAGGTAAGCATCCTTTAGGTGATTAATGTTTTCAAGTAAGTTCTACCTGACATTAGCAATGATACCTTCATTCTATATTCTCTTTTGAATCTGTTTGGATTTCTAGTATTTTTCTTTCAATGTACTTTTACAACTTATCTTCTATTAAAATTTATGTGTGTTATATTAATGGGAACAAATATGGATCTCTTCCAGTGGTTGGTTAGTGCCGACTAGTGAGAGCTTTTGGCATTTTGGTTTCTTATGAAAATATTTCCTTGGTATCCCATCAATCCCTGGAGCTTTGTTTTTCACCAGTATGTTCAGCATGAATTCAACTTCAGCCTTCAGTAGCATCGGTCCTTGTTCATATACTATCCCCTGAAATGGTTGGACACAGACCAATTTTTATTAGTACAGGGACTCTGTGTATTCTTTCTATCTTCTTTTGAAGCCTGCACACCACTCTGTATTTTGTTCATAGTATTCTCCAGTATTTCAAATTGAGGCGTGAATTTTTTCCCATTATTTAAGAAATGCCCCCACCCTTTTTTGTTGTCTAACCCTGGATATCTGCATATTCCATAACTGTTATAGGTTGAAAATGGAAGAAATAAATCAGTTCTGCTGACATTTGATTTTGATTCAGTGAAATAAACTTTGGACGCTGGCATCCAAAACTGTAAGAGAATAAATTTGTATTGCTTTCGTGCCACCACATTTGTACTTACTTGTTTCTGTAACAACAGGAAAATAGTGCAACAGTCACATTCAGAGCAGACTAGTGGCAAAGGTATAAAGAAAAAAAAAATAACTGTAAAATTCAATAATAATTAACACATTGGTATGTTTTTCTCTCCTTATGACTAAGCATCATTTTATCCTGTTGCACAAAGGGTCACTATTACAGAGCTTCCAGTAAGATGAAGATCTATGGAGATTCATTGAATGATAGATCTACAAATCAAATATCACCATGAATATGAAGTGGAGAAGACTGGAGTCCCGAATTTCTGAGAAAAGTTTGAGTGAAGTGAAAACCCAGAAGGAGGCAGTGGGTGACAGAGTCCACACAAGGACACGGAGCAGATTGGCAAATTCTTTGCTGGAAAATAAGGAGCCCAACTGCTCTGCTTGTGGCACATCCCAGCACCACAATCAGCATCAGAAATGAAGCTGGCCCGCCCCTATAATGGCACATAGCAATCTCCAATGCCAAATGGCAAGAGAGGTGAGCTGTTCTGTGGCTCATCATATCCTTCAAGTGAATGGAGGAATGAATACTGTTCTGAACCAAGCAGCTTCACCGAGTAATTCTACCAAACATTCAGAAAAATGTTGATACCAACCCTACTTAGTCTTCCAGAGCCAACCAAAGGCCTTAGCTATATAGAAAATTAGAGACCAATATCCCTTTACAAACATAGATTTAAAATTTTACAACAAAACCCTAGCCAGTAGATTCCAACAAAATATCCAAATAATTATACATCATAATGAAGTAGGATTCATATCAGATATTCAAGGACTGTTCAATATTATAAAATCAATCAATCAATGTCATCCACTATATCAAAGAATGCTAGTGGCATTATGTGTTATGTTGTAATGTTGCTCACTCTAAGATCAGCAGTTCAAAACCACCAGTAACTTTGCAAGGGGATGAACTTCTATTGTCTGTTCCCTTTTGCATGAAAATTTTTCTACTCCCATAAAGGTTTATAGTCTCAGAAATCAACTTGTGTCCAAATCAATTAAAAAACAGTGAATAGCCGACATATAAATAAAGAACTATCTGATCTATACCAATTGATGCCAAGAAACATTTGGAAAAATCCATAATCCACTCCTGAAAAGGGCATGAAATAAAAAAGAAATAGAAGGCAAATTTCTTGGCATCAAAAAGAGCATATTCATAAAACTAATGACCAATGGAGAGAATCAGAAAGAATTCCCCTTATGAATAAAAACCAGACAAGGTTGTCCTTTATACACAATATTATTCAGTATTGTGTTGTGGGTCTTATAGCTACTAGACAGCAAAATGAAATCAGTCATCCACATTGACAAAGAAGAAAATTCGCTATTTGCAGGTAGTATTATTTTATACATAGAAAAATCCACAAAGAATTTTTTTTCAACAAGAAAATCATTGGGAATAATGGAAAGATTTAGTAATGGGTTAGGATACATTATCAGCATACAAAAATCAATCTGATTCGTGTACACTAATTAAGAGAGCCCTGTAAAGGAAATCAAAGAAACAGTACCAGTTTAAAAAGTCAAGTAAAAGATAAAATAATTAGGTAATAATTTAACCAGAGAAACAGAACACTGTACAAAGAAAACTATAGAACACTACTATAAGATCCAAAGAGAAATCTACATTAATGGATAAATATTCCATGTTTTTGGACATGAAGACATACTGTTGTGAAAATCCAATGCTATCAGTGATCTGTAAATATAATGCAGTTTGATTCAGAAACCAGTATCCTTCTTTAAAGAGATGGAAAATCTAATTTCTAACTTAACATGGAAAGAAAAGAGAATATATATAAACAAATCACGACTATAGAAAAACAAAGGGAGAGTCATCTCACTTCTTGGCTTCAGTACCTACCACAGTCACCACAGTCAAAGCAGACTGGTAATGGTAAAATGATAGGCATGTAAACCAATGGAGCAGAACAGAGAACCTGGAAATAACCCATCCATCCACAGACAACTGATATTTTTAGTAAATCATTTTATTGTGAATTACATGGGGCATTAACATTTTAGTCCTTGAACTCTTCATTCAACATTTGAAACCTCTCATCAATATCCCCTCCCTGTATTCTATCCCATTACTTTTTCCTTGATGTCTCTTCTCACTCATGGATCATTACGCTCCCTTTCACCCAAGGATATGCCTGTCAAGCTTCTACTCTGTTGCTTCTCACACTTTTTCCCTCCCTCCATTAGGAACTTCTAAAGTGTGTTCCCTTTTATCTGAAAACATTTGTCTTTTTTATACATTTGTTTGTTTTGTTTTGGGGGAACATCACTGCCCTCTGGTGGTGGGAGAAGGAGTCCCAGCCTTTGCTCCTGTGGAGCCGCTGCTGGAATTGGACCTCCATCCCGGTGGGTCGCAGTCCCATGCACAACCACTACGCTAGCCCTCTTTTTATACATTTGTATAAGTCTTTGCATTTACTTTTATATTAATGGTCTCATTATAATTTTAGTACTTTTGTGATCAATTAATTTCTTGCAGTAAAATATTCTCTAGCTTCATACATGCTATGAAGTACTTTGTTGTTTGTCAATGAATTTCGATGATGCATAGCATTTCAATTTGTTTATGTACCAAAGTTCCTTTATCCATTCTTCTTCTAAAGTGCATTTGAGCTGTTTCACTTGGGAGTACATAACAAGAAAAATATTATGACTTTTAATTTTTTAGTTTAAATACTCAGTAAAGATAGCTGGATCATAGAGAATTCCTATTTCCAGTTGTTTGAGATAGTGTTAAACACTTTCCACAATGGGTTTACATATTATAGTCCTCCCAGCAGTGTAAGACAATTCTAATATCTCAGCTCCCTCTCCTGCATTTGCTCGTTTTTGTTTTTAATTGATACATCATTGCCAGTCAACAGTGGTATCTCATTGAATTACTAATTACCATGAAAAATATTTTTGATATGTTAGTGACTTGGATGTCATTGTTGGTGAACAGTAGGTTCTTGTCCTTTACCCATTTAAAAGATGAATTATTTTTTCTTATTATTGAAATATTGCATTTTTCCATACATGTTAGAGATAATATTCTGTCATCCATTGTGTTTTTGATAATATGTTTGCCAGTTTGTGAGTCCTGTTTTTCACTCTTTTGATGAAATATTTAATAGGTTACAGTCATCTATTTTGTCTTCTACCATAAGCTTTCTTTTTATAATATGTGTATACATATAATATGTGTATACAGTACAATAGGGTCCTTAAGTTTGTCCCTAAATTTTCTCATTTTTGATCTTTATTGCTCTGGGATTTGCAGTTAGGTTTTTGATCCAGCTTGAATTAATTTTTGTATTTGGGGTGAAGTATGAGCCCTGTTTCATTTATTCTGGGTTTTCTATTCTGCTCCATTGGGCTATATATCTAACATTATACCAGTACCTGGGTATTTAGACTATAATAATTTGATAATATGTTTAGCGGTCAGGTAGTATTAGGCCATGTAATTTGTTCTGAAGAAATTCTTGCTTATTCTGGGTTTCTTCCCCTCCATATAAAGTTAGTAAGTAGTTTTTCCACTTCTTTATAGAATGAATTTGAAATCCCAAATTCATTCTTATAAATTTCTATGTGTATTATTAACATTTTTACAACATTAAATTTTTCTATCGATGGACATGGAATATTCTTCCATTTATGAAGTTCATTATGTAGTCCTCTTTTAGTTCAAAGTTTAGTAATTACATTTTACTACAAAAAAAGGTCATCACTTCAAAGTACTCTCCTTTGCAATTTATATATTTGCCAAGTCTGTTATTACATTCTTGGAAACATGTTTCAAACTCATCTGCATGGATGACAGCACCTCTTTCATTTTTTCCAGAACAGGCAGCAGCAGCAGCAGTGGAAAAAACATCTGGTGGCCAGACAAATGTCCACAGAAGGTCACATGTGGCCCATGGGCCATAGTTTGAGGAACCCTGTAGTACACGGTCCGATTTGTCCCTTCACCCACTTCCCTGTTGTCCGTACCCCAGGAAGGAGTTTTATGTAGGTCCTTGCAATTGGTTTCCCCTTTCTACTCCACGTTCCCTCCACCTTTCTGGTATGTCCACTCTCACCACTAGTTCTGAAGGGATCATCTCTCCTCATATCCCCATGTTTCTGGCTCCAGTGTACATCCTCTGGTCTCACAGGATTTGTAAGGTAGAATTGTGATCATGATAGTGGGAGGAAGCATTTAAGAACTAGAGGAAAACTGCATAATTCATTGTTGGTACACTGTACCTCGACTGTCTTATTTCCTCCTTGGGACCCTTCTGTAAGGGGCCCACAGTGCGCATGTGTGGAATGTGCACCTGCACTCTCTGACTCTTCTCCTTCTCTGTCTCTCCACTCCTCCTCTGTCTTGGTGTGTTCGGACTAGTCACGAGCTTGCCTGTGCAGAGTCTGCTGCTGCCTGAGGACCAAGGTAAGAAAAATTTAGCTTTTTTTTTGAAGTTAGGAGGTCAATTTTTTTTAATTTTTACAGTTAGTAGGACCTTTCTTTCTGGTTAAAGGGAGACTTTTTGTTCTGTAGTTAGGACAGCCTTTTATTTTTAAAGTTGATTAGTTGGTCGGGAGTGGTCTCTTGGAGGGTTGCATCACAGTGCTAATGCAAATAGTCAACTCTCAGTGGTAATGCAAATCGTCAGGGCTCAGTGGGAATGATAATTGTAAGTGCTCTGTGTCAGTATTAATGCAAATTGCCAGTGGTTAGTGTTAATGCAAATGGTCACTGCTCAGTGTTATCACATGGGGGCCCAAACTGGTCATCTACCTAGAGCCCATGGGAACTCAATCCAGCTCTGTAGACAGCCAAGGAAGAGGAAACCTAATTTAATTGACAGTAAGTGCACTTATATTCTGATTGCTATTCAGTTTTGTGCTGTGTGAGCCCCAGTTCACACTGTTATGGTCTTACATGGCTGAACTCGCATTTGATTTGGAAGAAAGAAGGAGAACATACTTTCTTTTTTTCTGCATTGGAATCTGATTGCATGGGTCTTCTCACCCATTCGATCAGATCCCTGTGCAAGTTCACATATGGCAGTACAATTTGCACAGAGTAGTGTGACCTGGAAAGGTGGTAGAGGAATCGATTCTGTAATCCTGCCAGTTCAACACCGCATGAGTGTGAGCCTGAAGTAAAAGGAGTTCCACCAATATAGGCACTTGTGAGGTTAAAATGATGTGGGCTGGCAAATGATGGACACTGATCAGACTTCATTGATGGGCAGTGCAATCTACATGACTCTGTGGGCAAAGTTATTGCTGGTAATTACATATATATCATATGTAATATATATGCAATTTGGAATCCTTAGAAAACAATGATATCAAGAAAAAGAAAGTTGACTTGGAGTGTAGGATATTCAAAGAACAGTGGACTTATGATTACTTTTTCATGCAGTGCAAGGAGAGAGCTGCATGTTTGATATGCCCAAATATATTGTCTGTGTTCAAAGAATACAATTTGAGTCAAAACTATCAAATACAGCATAAAGATAAATATGATTGTTTGGTCGGAGAAGTGAGAAAAGATAAAACATTAAAACTGAAAAATACATTGAAATCTCAGCAAAATACTTTTATGAAACAGAAACAACTAAATATTCCATCACTGCAAGCAAGTTTTCAAGTTGCCAAGCTAACAGCATGCACTTGCAGATCATTGATGGGGAGAGAATTTGTTAAGAAATGCCTCTCTGTTGCCGAAGAGAAGTATCCGGAAAAGAACTATTTATTTAGTACATTGAGTCTTTCAGGACCTACAATTACATGAAAGATTGAAAAAATGGGAAACAATTTGCGTCAGCATTTGAAAAAATTCACAAAAAAACTTTCCTATTTTTCCTCGGCACTCAATGAAAGTAATGATATCTGTGATTCTGCTCAACTTCTAATTTTTATTCATGAGATGAATGACTATTTCAAAGTCACAGAAGAGCTTGCTGCACTGCAAGGCATCAAAGGAACAACTACAGGAGAGGATATCTATGACAAGGTTTGTCAAACTATGAATGGTTTGGAGCTGGACTGGGCTAAACTAGCCAGTATGACAACTGATGGTGCTCTTGGTGGGATATACAAAAGGAGTAATTGCTCGCATTCATCAAGAGATGGACAAACATAATAACTATTCTCATCCAAATAACTATATTTTGCCTCATCCACAACAAGTGCTGTGTAGTAAATCACCGAAGTGGGACTCTCTTATGAAAATTGTGGTATCTTGTGTTAACTTCATTAGAACTAATGCTCGAAACCACGGACAATTTCAGGAATTTCTGTCTGAGATAAATGTTGCCTATGAAGATGCTCTGTACCACACAGACGTCCGTTGACTGAGTCGAGGGAGTCTTGAACCATTTCTATGACTTACTTCCACAGACTACAGCTTTTCTGCTTTGAAAAAAAAAACAAAAACAAAGAAGTACCAGAGCTCAATGATGCAGAATGGAAATGGCTCCTTATCTTTCTGACAAATGTAACACAGCTACTCAACAGTTTTAATGTGCAAGTTCAATGAAAGGTGAAGCTCATCTGTGATATGCAATCTCATATGAAAGTATTTAAGTTAAATTAGCCATCCTCATTAAACAAGTGAAGGAAGAAAATTTCTACCATCTCCCCACAACTCAAAATCTGTTAGTGGAAAAACTAATGATTGCATTCCCAAACAAGGCATGTGTGGATTCACTGGAAAAGTTGCAAAAGGAGTTCAAATTTAGACTTGAAGAGTTGCATCTCCATGAATAAGACATACAGCTTTTCCATAGCCCATTTTCAATTGACATTGAAAATGTGGATACAATTTACCAAATGGAACTGGATGATCTGCAGAATTATGATTCTCCGAATGACACATTCCAGTAAAGCAGCCTTCCTAATTTCTATGCATCTCTCCCCTCTAAAACATAACCTAATCTCAGGAATCATTCACTCAAAATGACAACCATCTTTGGCAGTACTTATGTCTGGAACAGACTTTTTCCTGAATGAAATATCTAAAATTTCCAAGCAGATCTGGAGTAACTGTTGCATCACTTTATGTGACTAGCAGAGACAATATAGAACCAGACATTGACCTCTCATTAGCCAAAAGCAGGCCCATAGTTCCCATTGAAATACTGATGTTTGTTGATTTAACTTTACTTGTTCTTCATTCTTAATATTGTATTTGTTCCCATTTTTACTCCAAAATAAGATATGTGCCTCATGCACAGTAATTTTATCATAGTTTTTTCTTTACCTGTCCTCCAATGATCTGAGGGACAGTGAACTAACCCCCTGTTTAAAACGTTTGAGGACCCCTGGTGCACTATATGACAAAAAATGATAATTTTTAAATTATTAAGGGTTCATGAGGGTGGGAGAATGAGGAGAGAGAGGAAATATGAGGAGCTGATACCAAGGGCCTAAGTAGAAGGAGGATGTTTTGAGAATGATGATGGCAACAAATGTACACATGTGGTCTGCATACAATAGATGTATATATTGATCATGTTAAGAGTTGTATGGGTCCAGAATAAAATTATTTTTTAAAAAAATCCCCAAAGCAACATCCGTCAAGCCAGTGGAAGATGCCATCATCACCTTGCCCCAAAAGATCTCATGAAGTGAAATCAAAAATAAAGACGATGCTCATTTGTTTTTTGAGGTGATGGGGGATAACTCATATGGAGTTTGTTCCACCAGGTCAGATTGTCAATCAAGCTTTCTATTTAGAGTTTCTGAAAATATTGCATAGCTTTCAGAATCCCAGTAACACAGCAGCTGACACAGATGAGTAGTGGGGATCAATATTGTTTCCATGATTTTTTTTGGTTTCAGGAATAAAACAAAAGAATATGAAAATAATTTTACCCTTTTTTATATTTCTCATTCTTATCATATTGCCCAGTATTTTAAAATATTTTCCTTATATGTTGTGATAATAGTAAATATCCTCACATGAATTAACGGGTTTAATAAAAATGTCTGATGCTACAGCTTTGAGAATCACAGTAAGCACCTGCAATATGTTTAAAGATGTATCCTCTTATTTCTCGATGAATATTTTTATTATTATAAAAACTATATGGTGAGATAATGTAAGATTTTCCCACAACTCTTTCTCCTCCAAAGTTTTACCAAACATTAAAGCCTACTTGCCAACATATGGTGAAAGATAAGGTGCTTTCAGCCTGTCAGATACCGTATTTGTGAGACCATAAGACACACTTTCTCCCCCTCCCACCTCCAATAATGGGGGAAATATGAGGGTGTGTCTTATGGTCCAAAGAGGTGATACCCCAGAACATTTGTTTATGATCCCATATGCCCACTTACTGCCCGCTGCTGTTTGCATGCTGTGGATTGCTGTGTGTTCAGGGGACGTTCCGTCTCCTGGAGTCCCAATATCAGTCAGGTCACATGATGGATGTGCACAGCATACACCTCCCCTGTGTGAAAATGGCACTGACTGACAGGAGTGTGACAGGAGGCAGCTAGGTGTGGTACCCGGTAACATGTGATGAAGCATGCTACCATAAAATGTGTCCGCAGCACACTATTCTGACAGGTAAGCAAAGAGCTCATCGTGGGAGGAGAGAAACATAGAGTCTCTCCTGCCATACAAAGTCCTTCCTGTCAGCTTGGTTGGTGCCCTTTAATAGTCATACCAAGTGGTTTGAGTTACTGTAAATTACAATACTGATGTATGTGGTCCTACGTCTCTCATCACAACTGACAGTTCTTTCACTACTATATTTTCCTCAGAAAAACACCATTTCTTTAATGGTACCAAATGTCAAAGATGAAAAGATTCACATATACAATTCTAATTAAACTGGGGGTAGTAAAATATGCAAAAGAACATGGAAACAGAGCAGCAGATAGACATTTTGGGCCACCTCGAACTGAAAAAATTATAAGAGAATGGAGAAAACAGGAGGATCAGCTGCAGAAACTTGATAAAATTAAGCACAATTTTCATGGGCACACTGAAAAATGGCCACAGTTAGAAGTGGACAGGAAAGAGTGGTTCACACTTCACTGGAATATGGACTTCTCAGTTTCTACAAAAATGATTATCAATGAAGCCAAACACATTGCTGTAGAAAAAGACATTAAGCATTTTACTGGCTCACCATCATGGTGCTACAGATTTATGAGGAGAAGTGGGCTTGATATGTGCACTAAAAGTAGAATGGCACAAAAACTGTCACCAGAATATAAATCAAGTAAATGATTGGGAAAAACAGGGTTTATAAATTCTGATACTAGTAATGAATTTTTAGGGTTTCCAGAAAACTAGAAAAGTGTTTGAGCCTCTTTTGCCAATGAAAGTGATGGTGGTTCTTAACACCACTGTTGAGTTTACAATATTAAATATTACTGTATGTTTTATTTTAATAAATATTTTACCATACTCACTATTTGTTTCAGAATATTTTTTCTTGTTTTCTTGCTCTAAAAACTGGGTGCGTGGTTAGAGGGGTCTTACGGTCCAAAAAATATGGTAGTCTGGTAAGGCCTACTCCCTGCTGTTGCAGACAATAGATTGCTTCTCCCTGAAGAATGTCAGCCATCAGTCAGGTCCCTGTGGGTGAGGCTCACACCCTACTGTGAATGGTCTCTGTGAAGAGCCAGAGAACAAGTCAACCCTGTTCAGTGACATCCCAAGCTAGGCTGCCATCACGAGTCTGCCATCATGACATCTTGCCACATGTGGGATCCTGATACTTCCCCTCCCAATTGTATGTCCTTAGATGTCCCCCTCATTGCTGTATTACCTATAAGACAACCCTTTCCTGTGACATGTGCCCTTACCCATAATTAGGGGGCTTGCATGTCCCCCAAATATTTAAAAGCCTTGGTCAGCACAAAAGAAGCTTTCTCTGGGTCACCTCTCCTCCCCCAGCTCCTCTCCCTTGCTTTCTTCCCTCTCTCCACTGTTCCCTCTCCCCATGCCCTCTCCTCCTCCTCCTCCTCCTCCTACTTATTTACCTTTCTCTCTTTCTCTCTCTCTCTCTCTCTCTCTCTCTCTCTCTCTCTCTCTCTCTCTCTCTCTCTCCCCACAATGGACCACCTAGCAGGACTGAGATGAGCATGCTGCCATAAAATGTGTCTGACTCCACTATTTCTCTCTCTCACATTTTCTATGATTTTACTATAACATTTACTTATGCTCTCTATACAATTGCACCTACCAGACCCATGATGATATGTTAGGGACTGGCTCCCCTAACACTTTATTGATTTTAGTATTGTTTCTCTGACTTGACATACCTTTTATAATGCATTAAGGAGCACTAATGTATTTATTTGTGCTAGGTAAGTGCTTCTATACTTCAGGAATAGTTTTTGTTTTGCTTTTTGACAAGCTTAAAACATGTATTTAAAATACAATTTCTAAAATGCTTAATCTGCTGATGCAGGAACCCAAGGTAAGGATGACAGCCATGGGACACCAACAGAGCAGGACAACTGTGCTCCCTCCCCATTCCCTTCGCTTCAGGCACCTAGGGAACTCACAAGCACCCCTGGATCACGTGACCATGAAACAGGAGCCCAGCAGTTTCTTGGGTATCTGCTTACCAGGGAGGCTGGAAGTAGGCTGCCAGCCCACCCCTGAGCAGAGCATCCAAGATGGGGGCGAGCAGAGTATGGCTGGAGTGGTGGGGGTGAGGCAGGGGGGTTCTAGAGGAGTCATGGTAGTAGATAGGGTGCTGCCACCTGCATGCAGGGAGGGTCTGGAATAAGTTTTAGCTATAAGTTATTGAGAGTTAAATGTGCTTCTGAATTAGAGTTGTTCGTATTTATTTATAGTTTCTCACCTATAACAGGAATTTACCAGAATTTTTTCATTATACTATCTAATTATTACTTTATTTTTTAAAAAAGAGATTGTAACAGAAAGTTTATTTAAGGGGGATACTTTGGGAAAGAAATCCCAAGATCCCTCTGTTATTGTAAGAAACCTGTTCCTTTATTTTAGTAAAACAATGGTAATGGTGCTTGCTTCGGCGTCACACATACTAAAATTGGAGCGATACAGACAAGATTAGCATGGCCCCTGTGCAAAGATGACACGCAAATTCATTAAGCGTTCCATAAAAAAAAAGACAATGGTAATGAACTAATATCCCACTGTTTTCTTCATGCTGAAAGTACTTTTAAGACCACAGTCTTTTAAAAACATGTGCTTATTCTACTTTCCAGATTATTTATTTTATTCTGATTTTCATTATTATTTTCTGGTGTTTTTTAATTATAATTTTCATAATCATTTTATCCTGATTTTCATGATACATTAAATTAATATGGTCTGTCATAATTAATCAGTTATGCTTTATAGCATAATACCACCATTATTTGTTAATGAATATGCACAACTACTTCAATAAAACATTGTATGAGCTCCCAATGAAATGATTTTAAAAACAACTTCTTTTACAAAAACAAATCCTGAATTGATCAGCAAATTAAAGTTTGTTCACTCCAGCTTTATTTTCATTTCTTACTTCTTGAACACAATATTTATTTTTAATTTTTCTTCTTTACTATATAAAACATCCAGAGATTTTCCTCTGATTGCAACTTTGGAAATGTCTCATAAATTTTGATAATGTTCTTACTCCTGATATTTCCTACATATGACACTTTACATTTGAGTGTTCTCTTAGGGAGTTGGCAGTGGTTGAATGCTGCACAGTTCAAAACACTTTGAATCCATAGATTAGAATAAAAGAGGAAACACAGTTAAGTGGCATGTATCGATGAGAATGACACATGCCATTCAAAGCTGATGTGCCGGGATGAGGACTTCAGTCTATTGCCTTTTGCTACCTAAGCTAGAGCCATTTGGTTATATAAAGCAGTCAACCCTTTTCCCTGAGAACCCATTTGTATCAGTTTATTGCTGTCTTCCGTAGGGTGGTTGTTGGCCAAACTTTTGGGAGAAGATTTTCAGGATTTCTTCTGAGGCACATGTGGGTAGGCTTGACTATCCACCATTCTGGTTAGCAGCCAGGAGATTTAATCACTTGTACAGCTCAAGGAAATCATCTCATTCATAGCTGATCAGAAAGGATCACAATGCAGAGGTCATTGACCCACAATTACAACAGTACTAAGTAGTGTCTTTGATATCCAGAGACAATGGTTTTAAATAGATGCTTTCCGAATAAAAATAAATATGAAAAAATACACAGAAGTAGAACAAAGAGTGATCTTTAACTTTGGAAGTTTGGAAGGATGATTATTCAAGCTTCTGAGCATTGTTTATTGTGTTCATTATTTTCTTCTTACATTGCATCTATAACCAGAAAGTGTACCCTGTACAATGTCTGCATATACCCATGTATTAGATTTCCATTGTAGTTTAAAATATAACCAATTTTGGCAATCATTCTATGAAGGCTGTCAAAGGTTTGATAAGACTTTTGGGGATAGTGGTTTATTCATTAATTTGTGTATTCATAAATACAAAAACTCATTAAGCCATTTTGCTCATTAACCTATATATCTGAGAATAATCCATAAGAAAGTATCCTAAAAAGTCTCTCCAGAACTACAAAAAGTATTTTGGTCTTCCATTATTTTCCTTACTCAACTTTCACTGGATTTCTATTTACTGTATATTTTGATCATTTGGCATATTTTAGTTTAGGTTATGTGTTGCAAGGAATACGGGGTTTCAATCTTTACTTTATATTGTGCCTTTCCTCAATAATGTCTAGTGTTATTGCTGCATCTAATATATTTGGCATTGAATTCTATTTTATTTAGCATTAATGTCGCAATTATTCTCTCTTTTTTATTTAAATGAGCATTATGTCTTCACCCAGCCTTTCCTTTGCATCTTTGCAGATAGTATTTTTTCAAGATAAGTAACCATGCTCCCCAGAAGTTAATGATAATGTACTTATCTGCCATAAGCTCACGTAGGTTGTACGGACTTAATCTTTTTATATGATTATTAACTCCCATGTAGATCTTTCCAGATAAAAATTTCATCATTGATATTTTTGTTGAAAGAAAACCTTTTGTTCAGTAGTTTAATAGTTAATTATCAGTTAGCCAGCTTTATCCTTGTCTTATTCCTAGCAGTTTCTCTAGTCATATAATATAAAGAGAGAAATAGGGAGGATATTAACAATATTATATTGGTCCGAAGTTTGGGGATGTTACCTTCACACTGACCCTTTCAATATACATGCATTCCTAATTTCAAAAGACATGTCACGGGACAAGGGAGCACATCAAATATCTCTAGGAGAGCAAATGGTTTCCATGAAGGCATATGTTAAGAACATGAATTATTAAGACCTTGGGAAACAGTAGGATGGAAATCAGTTCAAAAGAAATATATCCAGTGTTTTTCTCATTCACACTAAAAGGAAACTGTTGGCTTCTTCTTTTCTAGGGTACACATTTTTACTCACTCAATTACTTTCTGTAACAATGATCCAGACTCAGTCACCCCCTGGGGACTAGCTTTCTGATTGCAAATTCACAAAGCAGTCCTCAGGAAGGTTACCTGTCATAAGCTTTATGGATAAGGACTGAGATGCTCTCTGCTTGTAAACTATATTGCCACATCATCGATTTATTAGCTCTATTCTCAAATTCTGTGCCGGCTGAATTATGGGGAAGGAAGTTCTGCCTCTGCTAGATCATATTCCTCTAACCTTTGTGAACATGAAGATATCTACCCCCCACATTACAATCTCAAGAGACTGTGTCTTTTCCTAAGTGTGTACCTTCTTACAGGAACTCAAAAGAGGAGGATAAAAATATGAGCAGAAAGAGTGTAATTCATAGCTGTGGTCACAATTGAAAACAGAAAATTTGAAGGTTGCAGATTTACTACGCTTTTTTATGACTTTCTGCTATCAGGCTATTTTTATCATAAAATGAAGCTCCCCAATGCATAAGCTGAATGTTACTAAGGCACAGTGTCTCAAGAAGCTGTAGCCCTGATGAGCTGTGGAATTTCTGAAGAGATCGACTTCCAACAAAAGAATTTTACTAGGGTAGAGAGCAAACCATAAAGCCCTGTATTTCTATTCAGAAAACTTACCTCACAACAGTGAACTTTTGCTTCACTTTATGATAGGAAGAGACAATCAAAGGAAATGCCAGATACTAACATTCCAACCTTATTACCATGATTAGTCTATGCAGTCAGTCTAGGATTTGAGGGAGGTGGTGATCCACAAGTCCAATACATGTTCTACATGAGCAGTAACACAATAACAGTATCAAATTTTTTTGTCAGGCAATTAAATTTTATGCCACCCTAATTGAATTTTGCTGCTATTTTATTAAGTTCTTTGAAAAAAAATTGAAGCTTATTCTCTCCGGTAAGTCACAAGTTCCACAACATATTTCTTAATACAAGCTCCTTGTTCTGCTATTTTGATATATTAAATATCCAGCAACGAATTTCTGGGGTCATAAATCTACAATGATAAAATTAATCCTATTGCTGAAGAGAAATAAATATTTTATTGCAATTTTATGAGCTTTTGTTCCTTCTTCACTTGCAAGTAGGTGTTGTTTAGTGGTAGGAAGACATTCTGCTTCTGCAAAATGTATTAGAACCAATATTGAAGTAATAGAAATCATATCTACAAAGCTATTGTGTGCCCTTAAGATGAAATATTCAAGCACATCTCTCCCCAAACCTTACAAGGAATAATTTGTCAACAGAAATATTCAATCATTATATTTATTACAATTCCCATCCTGAAATATTGTAAATGTTGATCATGAACTTTAATTGCATTATGCTACACATACATTTTATATTAGCAAAATAACAATCTGAACTTAGAAAGGCAGAAAGTGCAGAAACCAATTTTTTACAAACATGCATGAGGATAAAACTTTCTTAAAAATATAAGAACATGAAGATATTTTTTCTAAGCATATTCTACATAGAATCCTATACATTTACAAATGGAGTTACTTCATCGTTCAAAAAATTCTGTGCTCTCTATATTATATCAAAGCAGCAGCTTTGGCGTCCTTCAGAGACAACTTATATTCCTATCAAATATACTTTTATTCAGTGGGATGAAAAGCTCTAAAGGAGGTACAACTTCTCAATGAAGCTTTTATAGGACAACCCTCAGCATCCTCAAAGAATAAGCAAGTGCATTGCCATGATGAAGGATAAATAAACATTAAACTACTCATCACATTCATGATGATTCATGATCAACATTCATGGCCACTTACTCACCTATGAAATTTTCTTAAAATATCTTCCTAGTAAGGCCCTATGATTGCCTTCTGTTCTTTGGGAAAAGCTACCAAGGTGACATCTTTGGACTCCATGAACAAAATACACAAAAACAAACATTACAACCTTTTGAGCTTACCTTGCTTTCTGGAATTTTTTTTTCTTTTGCTTCCTGGAGTTTAACTGGCCTAGTAGACCCCCTCAGAAGTCACCATTTTTATTAGGTTTTTTAAACATTTTACGGGGAGCTCTTACAGATACTATTGCAATCCAGGCAATCTAACAAGACTAAGACAAGTCTATGAGGTATTATTTAAAGAGCTTGCTGTAGCTGTTCACTGATTGAAGATAACCTTTTTAACAAATTTTGTTTGGGATAAACATATATATATGTATATGTATATGTATATATATATATATATATCTGACACTATTAGCAATATTTTTTACTTACATTCATAATTCTTTAAATTCTCCATAAAGTAATAATCCTGGTGGCAACAATGGAATTTACATATCAAAAACTCGGTGTAAGCAGAACTTAGAAGGATTGGAGGAGAAAAACATAAAATAGCATGCTGGTTTGATATTTGCAGAAACTTTAATCAGGTTTTATTGACACTAGAAATAAATCTTTTCACAATAAATATACATTTATTATAAACATATCAAGTAGTTTTCCTCCCTTCATATAAAAGAAGAGGAAATTGAGGGTTTTTTTTTTAAAAGAGGAGCTTGTACCAGGGGCTCAAATGGAAATGTTTGGAAATGAACGTGGCAGCATGTGTGCAAATGTGCTTGATACAAATGATGTACTGAATGTTGTAGTAGCTGTAAGAGCCCCCAATAAAATTATTTTTTAAAAAAAGGAAAATTACTACAATGAAAATATTTCATGTGAAAAAAACTCCTAGGTAACATGACAGCCAATCCCTTAAATTCACTGACCTTTTACATTTTAATGCATTACTTGCTACATATTACACCCAAAATCTGCTAGTAAGGAAGATAATGTTGCATGATCTGATCATTCTCTTCCAGGGACTTCGATAATTTCAACGGCACACTCTGGATAGTTCCTGGGTAGTGCACCTGTACTTGGCTGATATCCCAAAGATAGGTAGTGAGAAAGAAAGAATATAAAACATAATGTTTTCTGAAGACACTGGACATCAGAAAACAAAGAAAGGTAATCTTTTTAAATGGTTGAAATGAGCTCTATAAAGAACAGATGAACAAATATAAAACAAACTGAAAGATATAAATTCTATCATGTTTGTTTTGTGGTTATTTACAAAAAACCACTACCATCCAGTTGATTCTGACTCCTAGTATTCGGGTGTCTGAGCCTGTGAATTTTTACAGAAATGAACAGCTTAGTCTTTCTCCCATGGGGTGGCTGGAACTGCCCACCTCCCTAGATATTCCTGACAGTGCCCTTCAGGATCCTTGTGGCTGATGTTAGTTGTAGTCAATTAAACTCTAACTTACAAATCCACAGATGTACAATAAGATTGCTCCAAATGGTTCCTTTGTAAGCAGAATACTTTCAACACTTCAATTAAATTTTTAAATGGTCAGAGTGTTTCAAAAAGCAAAACTCTCCACTGGCTAAGATTAACACCCTTTAAATACGTAGACAGAAATTGGTTTTGAATACAATGATTGAAAAGTACATACCATTGTAACACAAATCAAAAGAAAGTTTTAATCGCTCTATTAATATCAGACAATATATATTTCAGAGCAAAATCTATTGTCATAGACATTGAAAATTTCAACATCTTTCTCTCAATAACCAACATAACAAGACAAATGAGACCAGAATAGAGCAAAATGTATTACCACAAAATCATAGAAACCTTTAATGAACAAAAAGATCAAAATATGAAGCAAGTGTGTCTTGTCAAATTCTCCATCTAGGGCTTCATTCTCTGAAGAGAGTGTTTTTATCCCTCTAACCTTTCCCCGAACAACTCTATATTCTTCCATGTACATCATGTCAAATTGGCAGTGTGGGCATCCTCCAAGGACTCGATATTGTGTTTCCTTTAATGGCCTTAGAGTTTTGAGAACAAGAAGAAGTCTGAAGGCAGGAGGTCAGGATTGTAGAGTAGATGGAGGACGTTTCCCAAATAAAATTCTCCTAAGACAGCCATTGCTACTCTCAAAGAATGAGTCCGTGCATTGTCATAATTGGGGGAGGGGGATTTCTCATGGCAAGTTTCCTGGCCTTTTTCTTACGAGTTCAGTTTTCAAGTTTCTGAAAACTTTTTCCTCCCCTCCTACCCCACCGACATCCTGTGCCTCTTAACCCTCTCCCTCGAATTTCACTGGCCCTGCAGTTTCCTTCAAAGATGACCAATTTGATTGAATCTTCTTGTGAAGGCACCTTGCTTGAAGCCATCCACTGACCACAGAGATAAATTTACATTCATTTAAAAAAATTAACCCACGAATTTATGGTATGGGATCCAAGCAGCAATCTGTTTTTGCTTATCCTCATAGGGAAATACCTATTAGATTTTCGCAACAATAAAAAATCAGCTAACAATCCAGAATCTCGGTGAAACCAGAGCCTGCAGCCAAGGCCGCCTACCAGCTAATGCTGATCCGCCTGTGCCACCAGAGCACCCGGAGAATGGCTGCTGCAGCGGCAGGTACGATGCCCACCTGAGCTGGTGGGCAGATGCTGCGCGACACGAGCTATGAGCTTGACATCTGCTTCAGAAGAGAGCCATCGGACCCTCTGGACGGTCCTGGGAGCCATTGACCAGATGTGGCTGCCCATGGTGAGGACCTGGCCCTGGCGCCTCAGTAAGCGGCACTACGCGGGGGCTGACCGGGCTCAATAAGGAGAAACCACCGTCAAGTACAGTCAAGGTCAAGATCTGGAGGCATTCCTACGACATCCTGCCGCCGCCCATGGAGCCGGTCCACCCCTTGTACAGCAACATCAGCAAGGATCACGGGTCCTCAGACCTCAACAAAAACCAGCTGCCCTCTTGAGAGAGGCTGAAGG
>PVJH01010292.1:0-10433 GCA_004026705.1 Nesogale talazaci | reverse complement strand
TAAATTTAAATTCATTTAAAAAAATTAACCCACGAATTTATGGTATGGGTTCCAAGCAGCAATCTGTTTTTGCTTATCCTCATAGGGAAATACCTATTAGATTTTCGCAACAATAAAAAATCAGCTAACAATCCAGAGCCTGCAGCCAAGGCCGCCTACCAGCTAATACTGATCCGCCTGTGACACCAGAGCTCCCGGAGAATGGCTGCTGCAGCGGCAGGTACGATGCCCACCTGAGCTGGGGGGCACGAGGAAGCGAGGCGCGGTGGGCAGATGCTGCGCGACACGAGCTATGAGCTTGACATCTGCTTCAGAAGAGAACCATCGGACCCTCTGGACGGTCCTGGGAGCCATTGACCAGATGTGGGTGCCCATGGTGAGGACCTGGCCCTGGCGCCTCAGTAAGCGGCACTACGCGGGGGCTGACCGGGCTCAATAAGGAGAAACCACCATCAAGTACAGTCAAGGTCAAGATCTGGAGGCATTCCTACGACATCCTGCCGCCGCCCATGGAGCCGGTCCACCCCTTGTACAGCAACATCAGCAAGGATCACGGGTCCTCAGACCTCAACAAAAACCAGCTGCCCTCTTGAGAGAGGCTGAAGGACACCATTGTCAGGGCGCTGCCCCTCTGGGGTGAAGAAATCGTTCCACAGATTAAGGAAGGGAAGCGGGTCCTGATTGCAGCCCACAGCAACAGCCTTCGGGACAAGCATCTGGAGAGGCTTGCTGAAGAGGCCATGAGAGAGCTGAACCTGCCCACCGGCATTCTCATCGTCTATGAGTTGGACAAGAACTTGAAGCCCATCAAGGCCATGTAGTTCCTGGGGGACGAAGAGATTGTGCGTAAGGCCATGGAAGCTGTGGCCGCCCAGGGCAAGGCCAAGAAGTGAAGGCACATCGGCAGGCGACCACTGTCCCAGGGAAACCTACCCTCCCTCCCCAGCCGCTCCTCTGCACCGCTACCCTGCACACGTCACACACCTTACATAGCCGCATTTCAGCCATCTTGTCCCCTGGATCTGCTCCCTTCCTACAGTCCAAATGGCACCTCTGGGGCATGCATGCTCTCGGTCCAGGGCCTCTCTTCCCAGAGGGTCAAAAACTCGGGCTTGCAAGGGGATTGTTCACTCGGACGGATTTGCGTTAGGGGTAGGAGGAACCACAGGGAGGACGACCCAACAGTAGGGTGAGCTAGGCGATTCCAAGCCCGGACTGTTGGGCAGTCAGGTGGGTCCGCGTCCTCTAGTCATTCCAGTGAACGGGGAACAGAACCCACACAGTGACCTGATATCCCCTTCCTCCCTGACCCGGAAAGGTGGGATCAACTCTGAATGTTTACAAAAAGGAAGTAAGTAAACATGTTTATGTATGACAAAACGACAAACCTTCTAAGGTTTCTGGTGGCAGTTGAAATACTAGGACTCCAGGAGACCATCAGAAAGCCATTCCTCTCACCCTGTGGGGTAGGCATCCTGGTTGCTAAGAGGAGGAGTCCATCCTGCTGTCTGTTGTAGAATCCTTCCCTGACCTCTCTCTTCTCCTGCAGCCTGTCAATTGTGTCCACATGTCTTTCCACTGAGTTTGAGTCCTGCTGCAGTTACCTGGGCCCCCTCCTAAGTTTGAAGATAGCTGTCCTCAATCCTTTTTCCAGATCAGTAAAATAAAGGAGTGATGTACAATAAAAAATTAAATTAAATCAACTAATGAGGATTTATTTGTTGCTTAAAATCCTGTTCCCAACTACATCAGACTACACAGTATTCTCGAGTGCATATAGACCACTTATAAAGGTATATCATATTCTGGGTCATAAATATAGTTTAATAAATTAAAAGTTATCTAAATAATATGTGATATGTTCTCTGACAACATGGAATTAAATTAAAACTCAATTAGAAAAGTATCCCTTAAAAACTGTCTATCTATAAATGAAATAACACACTCTAAGAAGTCCAGAGAGCAAAGGTACATTTAAACTGAATGAATTTAGATATACAACCTACCAAAATTTGTGGGATGTGACTGTTCTTCAAAAACCAGTGTTAAAAGAAGGAAATGACAAGCAAAAGACCAGCAGAAAATATTTACAAAGCACATACAGGATAAAGGGCATATTACATATATATCCAGAAATAGTGATAAGAAATTAGCCAAATCAATTTTTAAGTAGGTAAAACTTTTAACACACTTTACACAAGAAAATGTATCTATGGCAATTAAGCTCAAAGAAAGATGTACAACATTATTATTCACCAAAGAAACACAAATTAAAACCACAATGAGATACCCTCCCACACATATTAAAACAGCCACAATCAACAAACGTAATACAGCTTCGCAAACATGTGGATAAATGAGAACTTCCATATATCATGGAACATCTTTGGAAAAGTTTGGACATTTCTTCAGAAACTGAATTGGATACCTAACATATAACCCAATCATCTTATTCCAAGGCATTTCTCCCTCTCTAAAAAATAGATGATGTACCTACACAAAGTTCTGTACCTGAGTATTGATACAAAGTTCATTTGCAATAACCCCAAACATAATGCAGATGGGTGGGCAAACATATAATGGTACATATTATCATGTAATACTGTACAGCAGTGAAAGAAAATGAAGGATTGATACACAGAACCACATTATTGCATCTTAAATTAATTATGTAGAGTAAAAGGACCAGAAAAAATATTGCATAATACAATTTCATTTATATGAAATTTCTAAGTACAAATGAATATTTGATAAAATAAAGCAGTGATTGTCTTGGGTTGGAGGAGGGAGAGGAAAGCTGAAGAGATATCCTGCTCTTCATATAATTCACATTGAAGTGAGGTGAGACTCCATTTGGTGCAGAGAGACACAAGCGAAGGAGAAGAAGCACTGGGCTTTAGCCACTGATTTAGACATACTCAGCATGTGACCTTTTCCCAATGCTCAGTTTTCTTTTCTGTAAAGTGGTGACAATAGTACTGGTGTGTTTTCATTTCAAATATTGTTGGGATTAGCAGGAAATTTTATTGAAAACTATTAATAGTCATTAAAAATGCAAGAAGATTGATGGACATGTAGCCAAATAATTATACACGTTTTTCTGACAGTTTTCTAAACTATCAAAACAGCTTCACCTTTCCACATCTATATTGGCAAGACTTTATATCCCCTGACTCAGGACCAGGAGCCTCAGGTTGTGCTGGTGCATGCATTGGGTTGCTAACCCCAAGATTAGCATTTGGAAGCCAGCTCCGTGGGAAATCGATGAAGGTTTCTGTTCCTGTGAAAATTTAGAAGTTCAGAATCCTAAAGGAGTACTTCTGTTGTCCTAAAGGTCATTATCACTGGTAAATGAACTGACAGGTTGGGTTTGGTGTATGAATGTGTGTGTGTGTACGTGCATGCATGCGCTTGCTTGCTTAAGCAGGTCTTGTCCTACCTGAGCAGCTAATCATGTAGAATCCTGGTCACATTACCCACACATTGGCACGCACTGAGTTGCATGACATCTCCCATGAACAACTTTGTGTTTGGACTTTGTTCAATATCTCATTCAGATTCCTTCATTTTGTTACCATTCTGTATTCATTAGCATATTTTGGGTCCTAGGTATTTCTTCTCATAGTTTTTCTTCTCATAACCTTAACACTACTTTAAGGTTATGACCACCCACAATCTGACCACCCAATCTATGCTTAGATCTTGTTATTTTCTTTTTTTGTGGGAAAAAGCATTTGTGCCTCATGTAGTTTGGAGTTAACAAGTAGGTACCTTTTACAGAACCTTTGCTATATTTTAGAAAGTTGATAATGGGATTTATATATGTTAAAGATATGAAGTCAACAGTGTCAACAATGTGAAGTTACATGTTTCTAAAAGCTTCTTCATTATTCTACAGCATTTATACTTAAATTGATTTCTTCTAGGATAAACTTTACCAAACCCAATGTGATCACTTACTCTTTCATAAAATTATATATAAAAAATGTAAAATGTTTAATTAGTACTACCATATAAAGCCACTCATGAAATTTGGCTTTAAGGATATGTTAGCGATATGCCAGGTATTCTAATTTGTAAATATGTTTCATTATTTTTGCTTTACACATAAACAAAATTAGTCATACATTATAAGACAAAATTTGAAAACAAAAATGTGTTGGAATTATAGCTCATGTTTATGTCTAATTTAAATCCAATGCTCTTTCAATTCTGGAATGCTACTTCTTTTCTTTGAAGAATACTCCGACTTTAACCATGTTGGATGAATCAGTTTGACTTTTTGCTTGCTTAATGCTAATATCCATCCAAAGTTGAGTTTACTAAGACAGAAATTAAGCCCTATAACTTGTATTAACCTCAAATACTATGCAAATTCAGGTGTGCAAGAAATAATTAAAATTTTTTATAATCAAGTAAACCATAATAAGCAATGTGTTCGCTCTTCTCCTATTTTCCTTTGCTTATAATTCTAAAAGGACTGTGTTGTGCAAATCCACAAGCATCTGGATGTCCATATCGTCTCATATTAATCATTGCCAATCTATTCACAGTTAAATTTTCATCTCAGAAATTGATCCCACATGTCATCAATGTCATATCACTCATTTGGACAAATCAAGTCAAGGCTAGTCGCACTTTTCCTTTCTATATACCTTCAATTCCTTCCTTGGTGTGCATGAAAATTATTCTGCTCTAGCATAATGCTGGAGTAGAGGGAATATTTCAGAAAGATAGATGGCTTAAAATAAGAGCATTTTTTAATTCTTAGGACTTGTGATTTCTCTTCCACAAGATTGTTCCACTGGAGAACCATCCTTTCATGGTGTCAGATGGCTTCACAAACCTATTTGGGCATTACTGTTCCTCCTTTTTAAGATTCAGCCCATGAGGATAGCACAGAAGTTCTCTTTTGCAGGATCAATGAATGCTAAAATTTCCTCCATCTCCACTTTTCTCTAGAGTGGAAAGCAAGAAATCTTGCTCTCACTGAATACCTCCAAAATACTTTAAGTGTTAAGTCCTTCTTGTTTCAATAAGATGTAGGTTTTTAAAAGACCCAACATAAAAAGAGACAATTCCCTCACCCATCTCTATTACATCTCTTCCTAGATATGGTGAGCAGAAAAGAGGGTGAATAATTGTTCTTTTTTGTTTGCCTTTTAAGTTGAAAAATCTGGGCTGAGCCCCGGTGGCATAGTGGTTGTGTGCGGGAATGTGGCCCACTGGGATGGAGGTTTGATTCCAGCTCCACGGAACAAAGGCTGGGCCTCCTACTCCCACTACCTGAGGGCAATGATGCCCCCCCCCCAAAAAAAAATCTGGAGAAACTAATTAGTGAGACAAAAATATTATCCTTCTGTGATTAATTTAATGATATTTAAGCTTTCTTTTTGGTTTTGAATTTGTAGATGTCCTGATCTGGGGAAAGAGATGCTTAAATTGTTCTGATAACCTTCTAATTATTTAAAGAGTATATATTTAAAATATCCCTTACCGATTAGCTATAAAAAATAATCTGAAAAAAAATATTGACCTATTTTACGTTAAAAGTTAAACTTTTTACTTTGTTGGTACTGGCTTTTTGACACACACTAAAATGTGTCATGAAGCAATCAAGTAGCAATCAATTAAAAAGTCAGAGAGGAACGACAATGTCCAAGTGAAGCATTGAAAAACAGAGTAAAACCACAACATTCTATAAATGCCCAGAAAACTAATACAGCATATCAGAATCATTTAGCAAGCAATGGACTATTCATATGAGAATGGAAACTCTGAAGCAAGCTATGAAAAAACAGGTTTTTAAAATTACTAATATAAATGGAAACATATGAAATTTAAGTAGATCATGTCATTTTTCTTTTTTCTCATCTAAATTCCATTCATTTTTATAGAAAAAATTGTTTTAACTGAACTTTTATTAGCAGCCAGGGTCTTTCCACCCTACCAGATTCCAGTCCCCTTCTTCCAAGTGATGGTCTAGATGGTTTACTAATTAATCCTCAAGTATGTCAACATAAAATTTGAAGATATTTTGAAGTGTTAATTAATATTTTGCTTTGCTTTTTATGCAAATTGCCATATATTCATTGCCCGTTTCGTTCACACCATTTGGATAGTAGTTATATCTTTCCACAAGCTTTGCTTTAAGGAGAACCAACCACATACTTTTGTTATGTAGAAGGCAATTTATTGAAAATAATGACATTGGGGACTTGCAATTGCTGTGATTTTGGAGGAAGGCATTGGTGACTCCATGATTCAAAACTTGTGGTTTTAGCACAAACATTATCTTACAAAGAAGAGCATAGAGGATTCAGAGTGATGACAGGAGAGTTATTTTCCTGCACAGGAGTGATGACATGAGAGTTACTTTTCTGCACTGGCCATAAGATCTTCACATTTCCTTGGGGAGACAGAGAGAGAAAGATGTCAAAATGAGTGGAAGCTCTCATTTACCACCTCCAACAACTGAGTAAGACATGAAAATAAGTTAATACTTAGATCTCTAAATGGCATCTGGGGGGGTCAAAGAAGACACTGAGTCAAGAAGAGGAAAGAGTGGAAGGGAAGACAGAGGAATTGGATTGGTCACCTACTTACAATAGTAGAACTCACTCATTGCAGCACTTCGGGGTCAGGACTGGGCAACAAGCCAAAGAGATATGACTAAAAAGGAGATAATCCAAAGATAGTGTGGCCCAATAGTTTTGAAGTTGTGCAAATTGACTGTGGGAGTTTGTGAGCTGTGCAATTGACAGGGGCAAAAACAAGCAAACAAAAACATGGCAACACAAGAGCACAGTTGAATATCATTAAGGCAGTCTACAAATACAGGAGGCTACAAAAACCTCAATTAAATGAGACACAAAAAGATCAGCTCAAAACATGGTAAAAAAATCTTACAATGCAATGGCTGTGAGTAAATTCAAAGAGCAAGATAAAAGTACATGGAATGTGTCAAATGTCTTTGAACAGTACAGATTTCTCCCCAGGAAACTGCAGAGGCCAGAAGACAGTGGGGTGATGTATGTAAGCTACTGAACAGGAATAATTGCCAACTAAGAATCCCTGGCAGGCCGAGCCCTGGTGTCGTGGTGGTTGAGTGTGGGACTGCGGCCCACAGGGTTGACGGTTCATATCCAGCAGCAGTTCTCCAGGAGCAAGGCTGGGTCTCCTACTCCCAACAAGGAGCAGTGATGCCCACAAAAACAAACAAACAAGCAAGCAAAAAAACAAGAATTCCTGGCCCACCAAAATTGTCATTCAAAAGCAATAGAGAACTCCAGACACTCCCAAAGAAGAAGAACCCAAATCTAAACCAGACATTCAAAAATAAGCACACTAAGAACTCAAATAAAATTATCAATCAATTGGCCTTAATAGAAAACTTCACTCAGCAGGAAAGCAATACACATTCTTCTCAAGTGTACATGTATCTTTTTTTTCCAGGATACACTATACATTAGTACCAAAAAATCAACATAAAAGATTTACATCATAGAAAGCATCTTCACTGTAAGTATAGGAAACTAAATATCAACAACAGGAAAAATCCAGAGAAAACAGTAGACAGAAACTAAATGATCAATTCTAAAAACAAACTAGTAGGATTTAAGAGTGAAATATTAAAATTTTCTAAACTAAAGCAAAGATAAAAACACACCATCCCCAAACTTTGGAACACAATGAAAGCAATGTCAGATAAATTTATAGCAGTAAATACCTACATTAATAAAGAAAAGAGATTTAAAATCATTAACTTGAAAGAATGATTTAGAAAAAGAGCAAAAGAAGAGCAAAAGAAGCCCCAAATTAACAGAATAAATAATAGGATGTTAATGAACGGGGGGTGGGGGGAGGATACAAAAAAGTGGAATCAATGTGTCGGGCAGGGTTCTTTTAGAGAAATAAAACCAGGACACTCTTTACACATTTATATAAAGAGAAGGGTATATAAGATAAGAAAGAAACAGTTAACTAATCTATAAAGCAGTACAAATTGCTTGGTGCAACTCGCATGAGACAGCTAGAAACAGCTAGAAGACTGGCAGTCCTTCAAGTCTTGAGGGCCGCTGAGTAGTCCTCTGTAGAGCAATTCAGCCTATCTGGTCACAGGCAGCAAACAGCAGAGCAGGTCACCAACAGTCAGCCAGATGACAGAGTCCGACAGCCCCCAGCTCCGGAGAAGCATATTCCAGGAGCGTGGCAAAGTAGGGCTTGAAGGAACCTCAAGTCACAGCTCCACAGTCCATGATTAGGTGTCCCACGGGTAGCGTTGCTTGGAGGTCGAGGTACAGGATGAACAAAACAGCTAGCTGGTCCGAAGATCCAAAAGCAAGAAAGAGGGAGGGACTCGCTGAACCCTTCCTATCACTGCCATTCAATTCATCCCGTGTGAATGAATTCACAATAGACCCACCAATCTTCTGAGACCATGTTGGCATAACAAACCTACCCATCACAATGAACAAAATCAGAAATAAAGTATTTGAAAGGATCAGTAAATTAGATAAACCACTAGATAGGTTGACAAAAGAAAATTAAAGCACAGAGAAGTAAATAATCAAATTGCTGGAGGCTCATCATACTGACAAGTATGTAAGCATGCTCCTTGCAGACCACCATCTCAGAAGTGGAAATTAGAGAAATTACTGGGGATGTTATCTAACATTTGACCAACAAACCAAAAGTCTTAATGGTGTAAATGATGTGCCTAATCTTCATTGGATACTTAGGAACATATTTTCTATCATTCAGGATTTGAGCTCACTTGTCAACAGTTGAATACTATCTATTCCTGACAAAGGAAGCATGGTGGGTGGTGAACTGGTTGGCAGTTCACACTCACAGGCAGCCGCATGAAAGATGGGAACTTTTGCTCCTATAAACAGTTACCATCTCAGAAGCCCAGAGGGGGATTACTATGACTCAACATTAACTGGATAGCAATGAGTTTGAGAGACAGGACTCGCTGAAGATTAAGTTCCTGAGTAGCAATCCCCTTACTTAAAGCACTGCTCTTTGAACTTGTATTATTAGATGATGATAAATGTTTCAAGGAAAATTGCAATAGCTTTTCACAAATCAATAGAACATTCATCCATGGATTCTCAATAGGAGATGAAGAATTTAGGCCTCTGCATTATTTTGTGAAGAATGGCATGATAATATGCTTCTGCCCCATTATTTTAACAAATCTTCTCCCTTTGCCCATCATTTAACTCTAGTGAATTTCACAAGGTTTTGAACTTCTTTTCAGATTGCAGGATTTTCTTTCTTGGGGTCAAAGGAATGATGCCATACAAATTATAGAACTCGCACTGAGCCCCTGTGGCGTAAGTGGTTGAGTGCGGGACTGCAGCCCGTGAGTTTGGCGGTTCAAATCCAATGGCGGCTCTCAAGAGCACCACTGGGTAGCGCCCACGACCACCAGAGGCAGTGCTGCCAAAAAACAAAAGCAAATTATAGAACTCAACCAATTGCCCCACTTGCTTGTACAGATTTGTCATTTTATTAGATGCTACTTACTGAATGCAACCAGTACTACTAATATTGCTTAAATGACTCAACCACAAAACCAGTCAGCCAGGAAAACTGGAAAATACAAAGAAAAACATGGGTTTCTGTTTCTAGCACTAACGAGGTAAAACCCTTGTGATATGATAAACGGGATAAAGCACATATGTGGCAAAATATTGTAGCTATGACTCATAAATGGGATTTAGAAGGAATTATGCCAGATGTTACTGTTATCTTGAGTTTCCCCATTAATTGAGTTCTACTCTATGATATTCTGGTTCATCTTTACATGACTTCCCTGGATTCTTCCAAGTTCGCATTGATAGTATTAAAGCAATGGATGATTTTGTATGTAGAGATCCTTACAAAGTTCCATTCCCTCCCCCTTTAAAGTCATTCAGTTTGTGCTGTTATACTTCCCAGGGTCAACACTGTGTGCACAGACTCTTCCTGTGTCTTACTTCAAAAGCCCCAGAAAGAAGCAGAGTGGGTCACCTAGCCTACAGACGGTTTCCTTTTCATGAAACACCAAGTTAGTTCTTAATAACTCAAAGTATATAAGAGAAAAGCTTATTGACTTAGACTACTGACCCAAATTGCCCAAATTAGTGGGAATTCTCCCTCTGGAACTACACCTTTTGGTACAAAGAATCATTGAAGCAGTCATTTGGCCAGAGGAGTGTTTAGTGGTACAGCATATGCAAAAATGGAAAGCTAATTTCTCCTATTACATCTGGAATTCTAAAACCCCAATAGCATATCAATCATTATGATTGTAATTCTCTTCAGTTTTATATAATGGTATTATATCATAAGTCATTTTTGATATTAATATAATGATTAAAACCAATATAAGTAAAAATGCACATTTACTTATTTAAAATATTCCTGTTCAATGTTTTTAATCT
>PVJH01010291.1:0-74476 GCA_004026705.1 Nesogale talazaci | reverse complement strand
ATATATATATATATATATATATATATATTTAGGGCATCACTGCCCTGTTGGTGGGAGTAGGAGGCCCATCCTTTGCCCCTGTGGAGCTGGAATTGAACCTCCATCCCAGGGGGCTGCAGTCCTGAGCACAACCACTACGCCACCGGGGCTCCGATACACCTAAGTTGTAAAGCATGTCTAGACATTCTTAAATAGGTAAGTTATTATGTGGAAGCGAACTTATCAGATTATGGACCATCTTTTTTTGGCGGGTCAAATAATAGAGAAGTATTCTATATAATTTGAATATTTTATAATGCTAACATAGCATTCTAAGAATAATAGCCATACTTCTATGTAATAGTATATAATAAAAGAAGCTATTAGTGACTCAAGACCACCACATGAAAATAAAATGTATTGCAAATTTGCACAAATCAACCGAAGCACTCCTGTGATGAGCTGCTGTCACCTGTTCCTGACTCAGTGCCCGTGAAGGATGAACAGAATGAAACACTGTTGAGTCCTGCAACATCCTCTCCACGACTGCTGGCTTTGAGCCTATCGTTGTTCACCATAAGGTGGACTTTTTAAACTGGCTCTTTACCATGTTTTAGGTGAAAGTTTACAGAGTAAATCGGTTTCCCATTCAACAGGTTGTACAGAAAGTTCTCCATGACATAGGTTGCATTTCCATAAAGTGTCAGCCCTCTCTTCATTGCCTCCCTTGGTTCCATGTTTACATTTGTTCAGATATTCTACCATTTCCTGCCTTCCTATCTTTGTTTTGGGGCAAAAGTTGTCCCTTTGATCTCATATAATTGACTGTTCTAACCAACTTATGAATCTGTTGTTTGACTAAGCGGTCTCCAGGAATGGCTTCAGGTCCATGTCTTAGGGCCACAGCCTCAGAGCATCCAGCAGCCTCTGTCAGAGCAGTAAGTCTGATCTTTTTGTGGATTTGACTTGTCCTACATTTTCCTCCCACTCTGTCCAGGACCCTCTGTGCTTCCAGTCAGGGTGGTTGGTGGTGGGAGCCTGGCACCATCCAGCTCTTCTGAGCTCAGGCTCGGTCACATGGACTGTGGCTCACTCCCCTCTGCTCAGGAAGAGGCCGATAGCTGTGGCTTAATTGCCTGCTCACAAGCCTTTAGGGCCCAGATACTAGTCACCAGACAGGCCGCAGAACACTGTCTTTATGAACCGTGCTAGGACAGTTGGCCTAGGGGTCCTTTGAGTCCATGGTCTTTGCCTTTGAGCTTAGGAATTTTAATCTTGTGAGGTATTTGGTTATGTCTGAAAGGTTGCTATCACTGTGGCCCTGTGTTCTCTATTATCTTTATTAATATATAGGGCACCCCTACCGTTATAGAGGCAGAAGTGCCCACAGGGAAACCTGAATCTGCAGGTGTGTGTGATCCCTTACACCTTCCCAGGTCCCTTTGGCAGCCCTGTGTACCTACATATCCATATGTAAATGAGTGTCCATTTACAGTAACGACCACATTTACCTGCCTTTTAATATCTTCCTTTGCTTGTGCCGATGTCCTCTATGTTGCATCTTGCCTTTCGTTTCAACGTTATTAACACATGCTTTCTAGGAACTGTGTTGGCATACGGGGTTGCACATCGAGCTGCTAACACACACATCGGAAGTTCAAAATCATCAGGTGTTCCATCAGAGAAGAATGAGGCTTTCTGTTCCCATGAAGACTTATGGTCAAGCAAACCCACAAGGCAGCCCTATCCTGCACCCGAGGGTCTCTCTGAGTTGCAATCAGAGAGCAGTGAGTTTGAGGGTTTTGTTTGTTTGCTTTCTATCTAGTTGATCATTTTTATATTTTCTTCCTCCCATACTTGGTAGCCATCGAAGAACTTGTCTGTGAGTGCAAAATGCTTTTTCTTCTTTTTAAAATAACAGTGGACTCATACAATATTTGCCCATTCGTGTTTGACTTACTGCATTCAGCATGATGTCTTTCAAACTTATCTTTGTGAGGCATTTCACAGATTAACCATTTTTCTATATATTTGTGTAGCATTTCATTGTGTGTGTGTGTGTACCACAGTTCATTCCCTTATCAATTGATAGGCACTTAGGTTGTTTTCATCTTCCTGCTATTGTGAATGATGTTACTGTGTTGTGCATATGTCTATTTTGTGCCATGGATCATATCTTTTGGGCATATACGTAGGAGTAGGATTACTGAGGTCATAAAGTATTTTCAACTTTTTAAGGAAGTGTCATACTCTTTTTCATAGAGATGGCACCATCTTACATTTCTATTAGCAGTGCAAGAGTTCTAATCTCCCCAGAACCTTACTAATATTTATTAAATTCTTCCTTTTTTCCTTGGTGTCTTTATTGTGGGAATAAAATGGTATCTCCATGTAGTTTTCATTTGCATCTCTCTAATGGCTAATGATTGTAAGCTTTCTATATGTGCTTCTGCTGCCACCACTTTGCTGTGCAGGAATCTCAGGTCCATAGGATACGCTCTACTGGTGCTGCTGCTTTTGTGGTGCTCCTGAGAGCCCCTGCTCCTGCCTCTGAGATGACTCACTTTATACCCACCAAGATGACAAAACTGATCCATTCCCAACGTATCCAATGCCTTTTCCGCATGAATTAAGATGATCATGTTATTCCTTTTCTTTTCTTTATTAATGTGATGAATACACTGGTTGATTTTCTCATGTTGAACTAGTATACATCGGTTGAAATCCGATTGGTCATGGTGTAGTTATATAGCGGAGCAATAAAAAATAATACAGATATATACTGTTTAATTCTATATTGGCTACAGTTTTGTGGAGATATTTTGCATCTGTAATGATAAAAAATATTGGTCTGTAATTTTGTTTCTTTGTGGTGTCTGACTTTGATGTGAAGGCTCTGTGGACTTCATAGAACTGACTCAGGAATATTCTTTCCTGCTTTATGCTCGGAAGTAGTTTGAGGAGTATTTGTGTGACTTGGCCTCTGAATGTTGGGCACAATTCACTGTAAAGACATCTGAGTCAAGGTGTTTGTTTTTGTTTGTTTGGGCATCACTGCCTTTGGTGGTCGTGGGCACTACCCAGTGCCACTCCTGAGAGCCGCTGCTGGGTTTGAACTGCCAAGTCTGCAGGCTGCAGTCCCACACTCAACCACTTACGCCACCGGGGCTCAGCCCAAGGTTTTTGTTTTTGTTGTTATTGAGAGTTTGAGGTATTTTTTATAATTATTCTTGCATTCCTCTTGAAGGTCTCTTTTGTTATGACCCTGTTCATTTTGTGCTAGGTTTGGTAGGCATTGTGCTTCTAAATACCTGTCCCTTTTCCTCTAAATTTGTTGGAGCACACTTTTCATAGTACTCAGCTATGACTCAGACACTTCATTTCAGTTGATTCTTTTTCTATTTGGGGTTATCTTATTTAAGTTATCTGCAACTCCTCCTGCTTTTGTTTTCTGAATATGGCCAGATTTTGTTGATTCCCTCTACTCTCTGTTTCATTTATTTCTGCTTTAATCATTATTTCCTTTCTTCTGGGTATGGCCAGTTTCTTTTGCTCTCTTACTGTTTGGTCCCGTTGTAGGGCTCATGCTTTGATTTGACCCTTTCTTCTGTTTTCTGGTGTGAGCAATCATTGCTGCAACCGGGCCTCTAAGCCTGCTTTTGCTGTATTCAAAAGGTTCTAGCCTGGTACCTTTTTCATTTCATTCTAGGAATTGTTTTACTCTTCGATTTCTCCTATTACACAGTGGCTTTAAAGCATTATGTTATTGTTTCCTTGTATTTAATCCTTTTCCCCTTGGTCTTCTTATTACTGGTTTCAACTTTAGCATTGTGATAAGAGAAAATATTTGTACGGTTTCTGTGTTGAGGATTTTATTGAGGTTTGCTTTGGTGGAGTGTTCTCCATAGATCTATGACGTAGAATTGGTTGATCGTGGCATTTAGATCTTTGCACTGTTCCTTCTAGTTCTGTCCTTCACCAAACATGCTGAGTTAAAGTATCCTCTTATTACAGTGGAATTCTCTATTTCTGTTTTTCAATGGTGTTGGAGTTTGTTTCATATATTTTGGAAACCTGCTATTGTGTGCATATGTATTTATGATGATTATGTCCTCCTATTGGATTGGCCCCTGAGTCATTATATAATGTCCTCCCTTATCTTTTATAAAAAGAGCCCTCATGGTATAGTGAGTTAAGTATTGGGCCGCTAATTACAAGGTTGTTAGTTCAAACCCACTAGCTGCCCCATGGGAGAATGATGAAGCTGTTCATTCCTCTAAAGGTTTACAGTCGCTGGAACCCAAAAGAGCCCTCTGCTTGAGCCAACAGAGTCACTGTGAGCCAGAATCAACTCAATGGCAGTACACTTGGCTTGGTTTGGCTTTTATGGAGAATTTTGCCTCAAAGCATTTCAATATTTTGTCAAAGATTAATATTGCTACTTTCGCTCTTCCTTGGTGGTTTCATATTTTTTCTGTCTTTTAAGTTGTACCTTATTTATTTACATTTTGTTGCCTTAGGTGTATATTGATGGGTTGTGTGTTGCTGTTTTTAATCCATCCCACCACTCTCTGTCCTTTACTGGTGCCTTTAGATCCAGTGTGATCATCATCAGGTATATATGTACAGCTGTCATGTGGGTCTGCTTGTTTTAGAGTGATGTTGACAGTTTCCTTGTTCAGATTAATTTTCTGTGCTGGGTTCATTTTTTGCCTGTGAATTGCTCTTTGTTGTTGATTTTATGTTTGCTAAGTATGTTGTTATTCTCGTCTATTTTGATGAGTAGGTGTGTTAACTTTCTTTGTGATGTTATCCTGACTTCCTCTCCAAATGAAAGTTTCATCATCATTTATACATCTCTGACTCCCTATTTTCAGTCTGTTAATTTTGTTTTATTGTTTAGAATTGTTGCTATTCTGGGTCTGCACCTGGCCTTTGCTGCCTTCATTTCAATTTCTGGCAATTTTTTTCTCTCTCAAGGTTCTATATGTACCTCTTTGCCTGCATGGTTCTGCTGAATAACCAAAGCCAGGTTTTGTTGGTTCTCCTTTAGGAGATCTCCTTCAGGTGATCTTTCCTGATTTGCTCCCATGGTTTTTCTTTTTCTTGGTCTGTGCAAGTTTAATTATGACTTGGTGACTTTTTTCTGGGGTCTGTTCTGTATGGGCCTGTCAGGATTCTTGCTTGGCACTTTGGTGATATTAGAGAAGGTTTCTGCCAACAAATCTTCAGTCATTCTATTTTTGCTCCAGTTTGTTTATTTTGTTTGTTTGTTTGTTTTGGCCTCCTCTTTAAGAATTTTGCTAGTGTATAAGTTCCCCCCATTGCCTATGTCTCACATAATTCTTAGACCTTTATTTTTCTTCACTTGTTTTCTCTAATTATTCCTTAAGCAAAGTAGTGTTGAGTCAATTGCCCTCTAACTTGGTAATTCTATCTTCCACTGATTCATTTCCCTCCCCTGTTCTCCTATTGGTTAGTCTATCACTCAACTTTTATTGTTAATTTTTTTAGAGTTCTGGTTGCTGTGTTTGCATAGCTTCTCCATACCTATCGTTCTGGTTTTGAGCAGTTCTCCTGTTCTATTACTTGACTTTCCTGAGTTTTATGTGTGTTTTCCTTGATTTCTTTTTTTATCTGTTGGAGAATGATATACATTCATCTTTGGAACTCCTTATCTGGTGATTCTATTATCAGCTCTTCCTCCATCATGGCTTCTTGTTCATTATTTTGATCACTTGCTGAGGCCATCTTGTCCTGCTGGCTTAGGTGACTTGGGAGTTGCTGTTGTCTTCAAATCACCCAGGTGTTGTATTTCTGGACGGTGTGTTTGCTTGGTACATCTTGATTTTAGTGTTGTGTTGTGATATTTCTGAGTAGGTGGGAGATGTATGCTACTCAGGTCCCTGGTCTGGCTACACTGGAGCTTTTACTACCTGTTTCTGAATGAAGTGGGGCAGTGTAAGTGCAGGCATCTTATTGCTGCTCTTGAGGGAGATGGAGGGAATGATGGCTGTGGCTAAGGAGATGTGTCTGTTGGACCAGTCACAAAGGCATGGTAAAGAGCATGTTCTCACTGGTTGCTGAGGTAGGTGCAGTGTGTATGCATGGCTGGTTGCCAAGTGATAGGGAACAATTGATGGTCACCAGGTGGCACAGAATGTCTTACTGATCACCTCAGGCTAAGTATTTGTTCATAATTTCAGGGTTAGACACCTCCAGTACACAAGTACATGTGAGGGGAGCATGGATCTGCCCATTAGAGCACTGGAAAGGATTTGTGCAGATAATTTGCAGGAGTGGGAGGTGTCCCTGGTCTGGGGGACCACAAGCCAGGTTGTTGGACAGAGGAGTGGATGTCTTTGGTTTATGGGCTTCTGGTGCAGGTAGCTGGGTGCAGAAGCAAGTGCCTCCGTTTCACAGATCTTTGCCACCAGTGGCTAGGCAGAAAAGTGGATGGTGCTGTTCTGTGAGTCCCTGGCCTGAGATAAGGCAGTGCTGTTGGTGTTTAGGCTTCCTAAATTGTCATCTCTATCTGATTACTTATTCTCCCAAGTTTTTGCTCTAAGCGGGAAGTTATGAGGCTTCTGATGACACCACCTTCGACAGAGATCGCCTACTCACTGCCATGAAGTCGATGTTGTCTCGTGAACCTACTTAGGGTTTCTGAGACTGTCAATCTTTATGGAAACAGGGAGTCTCATCTTTCCCCTGTGGAGAGACTGGTGGATTTGAACTGCTGACCCTGCTGTTAGCTAGCCACCACGGATCCCACTGTGCCACCTGAGCTCCTCCCTTCCTTCATCAGTCTTCTTTCTCACCAGCAAGTAGTAATTGTCGTGTTCTGCTCTAGACCCCCCGAAGGTTATGGAAAACCAGCAGGTTTAAATAATTCCCAGCCAGTTCTCATTTCTATTGCGGTCCTGACATGATAGGTGAAGATTTTTCTCTATAAAAGACCCTTATGCAGGCGGGCTGAGCCCCGGTGGCGTAAGTGGTGGAGTGCAGGACTGTGGCCCGCAGGTTTGGTGGTTCAAATCTAGCAGTGGCTCTCAGGAGCAGCGCTGGGTAACTCTCACGACCACCAGAGGGCAGTGATGCCCCCCCAAAAAACATTTTGGGGCTGAGCCCTGGTGGCGTAGTGGTTGTGCACGGGACTGCGGCCCACTGGGATGGAGGTTCGATTCCAGCTCCACGGAGCAAAGGATGGGCCTCCTACTCCCACCACCTAAGGGCAGTGATGCCCAAAAAACAAACAAACAAACAAAAAAGGACCCTTATGCAGAAAACGAAGGTTATCCACTTTTTTTTTTTTCATTTTGATTTGGAAAGAACAGCGTCTGCAAAGATAGGGCTCCTAGAATAGATAAGACTGATGAAAGGGAAAAATAAGGTGCCAACCTCTATTCAGTGGCGGTCTTCACTGTGGAGGTGCTGCCAAGGATCCCTGAGATTTCAAGTGCTAAGGATAGAGCGCAGGACGTAGAATTGGGTTTGAAGACTAACTTGATCATGCTTTCTGTGTGTGACATGTGAGCAATCCCCCTAAAGCTGTGTGAGCCTCAGAGCTCCCTTCTCTGGACAGATTTGTTTTAAAAGTTAAGTGAATTGCAAATATGATTGTTGTTAATTAGTTAATTAGTACTTGTTGATTAGTAGGGATCCAATGAAAGCTAGTGTCCTATCTTCTCTTACTCCGGTATTGCTCAAGGCAGGCCTGTGTTAGATCTTAGAGTAGGTTGCTATTAACTCTGAACCGATTGAGGGCTCACTCACTATCGTGGCGATGACATCGACTCACAGAGAGAGAGTCTATAGTACAAGATTAGAACTGTCCCCTTAGAATTTCTAAGACTGTAACAGTTCATGGGAATAGAAAGCCCTGGATTCCTCCCATGAAGTATCTTAGTGGTTTTGAACTGTCAACCTTGAGTTTCACAGCCAAGCATGTAACCACTAAACCACTTGGGCTCCTGAAGAAGGATTAAGCATCTTAAAGTGATGAAAAAGAAAGGGGGAAAAAAAGTAGAACATCTGAGAATATTTAGCTAGGCAATAGTGTGTAACCACTTTCATTTAAGTTAGTATAAAACTGTAGTACGTCAAATATATCCCTCTTTTCATTCCTCCAGAATTGGAACTCTACATCTGTGGGTGCAAAGGTTACATTCCCATCATGAGATACAGATTAAGCCAATATTTGCCAGCAAAAACCCTGAAGCAGGGTTCGCATCCTGTCTGCACACATACTAACACTAGGGGGAGACTCTTTCCCTTCTTAGATGAGATGGATTTGTTTAGCTCAATCATCACCCCTGTGACCCACACACATTTCCTGAGTAGCATCATTTGATAACCAATGAATAGAATTGGGCAGGCAGCAATGTCATTTACAGGCAATAATGAATGAAGGCAAACAAAGAGACAGAATTTATCATCTTGAAGTTATTCAGAAAATCTTTTACACATGTTAAAAAGCCATATCTCTTAATCTGCTACTCTAATCAATTACACAGTAACATGTTTTCATAATCAAAATATCTGGGTTCCCTGGTAGAAAAGTATAATAGTATTATACTTTATATTAATGAGTGTAAAAATTAATGATAATACCTAAATATATATATATATATACAACTTGTTCTTGTTTTAAAAATTAACAATCCAGTAAGTAGGCATTATGAATTTCATGTTTACATTAGAAAAATGAAGCTATGGTAAAGTCAATTGACTTAGAAGGCAGAGTGTCACAGTGGTGAAGGGTACATATTGTAGAATTGAGCTGACAACATTCTATTTTCAAATTTTACCACCTTGTAACTTCCCACCATCCCCAACATTTTATTGGGAGCTCTTACAAATATTATAAATATCCATAAATCAACTATTTCAAGCAAACTTGAACATCATCATTTTCAAAACATTTTCTTTCTACTTAAGCCATTGTTATCAGCTCTTTTTTGCCTCCCCCCTCCCCCTCCCCCCGAACTCTTAGTAAATTATATATAGTCAAATCTTCAACTGTCTGCTGTGTCCCTTCACCCACATTCCTATTACTTGTCCCTGTGGGGATGGGAGTTATGAATCCATCATTGCTGTCAGTTTCCCTTTCCCTACCCACTCTCCCCGTACCCTCGTGGTATAGCTATTCCTGTTACTGTTTCTGAGGGGTTTCTCTGTCCCGGATTCCATGTGTCAAAAGTTCTTATCTGTACCAATAAACATATTCCGGTTTGACAGGATTTGAGCAGTAGGACTGGGGTCATGATATTGGGGGAGATGGGGCAGGGAAGGGGAAGAAGCATCAAAGTCAGGAATGTTATGTGCTTTGTCCGTGCATCCTGGCTGGCTCATCCCTTCCTTGTGACCTTTATCTGAGGGGATGTCCAATTGCCTACAGATGGACTCTGGGTCTCCACTTGAACCCCTCTCCTTCACATCAATATAATTGTATGTTTTTGATCTTCTGATACCTGTCGACACCCCATGATCGCACAGATTGGTGAGGTTCTTCCACGTGTGTGTTGTTGCTTCCCTACTAGATGACTGCTTGCTTAACTTCAAGCCTTTAAAACACCAGACACTCTATCTTTTAATAGTTGGGCACCATCCACTTTCTTCCCATTTGCTTATGCACCCATTTTGTCTTTGGCAATCGTGTTGGGAAAGTATCACAGTGCCAGGTTATTAGAGCAAAGTGTTCTGTGTTGAGGAAAAGCTTGAATAGACCTCCAAACTCCATCTGCTTAATACTTTACTTATAAATATATATACATATATATATAGACCAATACCCCTATCATTATATATTAGTATATTTATATATTCGCATGCCTATATTTTATACCTGTAGATATAGATTTTGCTTCCTAGTTTTTTTCCTCTATTTCCTTTCTGCCTTTATCCAGCCCTAAGTGTTTCCTCTAGTCTACATTACAATTGATCAAAGCCCACCAGGCATTCTGCAGTGTTGATTTTAGATCCTCACTGTCAATTTTAGATCCCTTGTTGTTCCCTTGTCCCTGAGTTTTTCTTGGTTCCCTGCTCCCTTTCATCACCACCTCCTCTACTCCCATGTCTCCCTGGAACCATGTGTCCCCTCATTTTCTCCTCAGGATTGTTTATCCTGCCTATCTTATATAGATAGACATATTTTTAAAAAATGTTAAAGGCAAATAAATAGTTTCAGATCCACCTGCTGACTTTTATGAATGTCTTCCAACGAGGTCTGATGATGTTCCAAGTGATGACCCCAAGTTAGAAGGCTAATTTCAGGATTCCTTGGAAACTTCATGATTTTGCTCCCCTCACCAGCTATATAACTTGTTAAGTTCTTTACCTTCTCTGTTTCTCACTTCTGCATTAGTAAAATGAATAATGCTTGTTACTGCCTCCTTGGGTTGTTGGGGGCAGACTAAATGAGTTCATACTTGTAAAGCATTTAGAATTGTGCTTAGCATATTCTAAGCACTTAATATAAATTAGTCATTACGTGACCCGATGTCACTTATTTACTTACACATCAATTCCTTTTTGATCATTCCACTTGTTTACTAGACACTCTCTTAGACATTGAAGAAAAACAACTTAAAAGATTATATCTATATCTTACAGATTATGAGTAAAGACTAACATATAATTCTAATAAAATGTGATGTTTTATTTTGTTTTTAGAGAAAAGGACTGTGCAGTAGGGTGGTGGGGGTCAAGTAAAAGGTGATTCATTTCAGAGCTCAGCCACATTTGAAATATCATCATTAGCAAAAAAAGGATACTCAACAAGAACCTTGAAATTGCTATCCTTCAAGACACAGGGATGAAGAAGACTCTTGGAGTTTTACTGTCTTGCCCTAACTCTGACATTTTCTGGGACAACCATTAGACCCCTGGCTTTCCATTTACAGATACATGAGAGGGCAGTCTCTTAGGACTGTTGTGGAAAAGAATTCAAATCACAGTGTGGACTTCTCAACCTAAGAAGAATCTAGAAAGCTATGAAAGCCTGGCAACAAGATCAATGGAAAGGCATCCAATGCATCACGTTACTTTTCTTAGAAAAGGTCATGCCAAAGAGTGTATGTAGGTGAACGTGACCCTGGGTTTTCTTTTTAGTTTGTTTTGCTTCGTTTTGTTTGTTTTATGGGGGGAGTGGGCATCAATGCCTCTGCTAGTTGTGGGCGCTACCCAGTGCCGCTCCTGAGAGCCGCCGCTGGATTTGAACTGCCAAGCCCGTGGGCTGCAGTCCCACACTCAACCACTTACGCCACCAGGGCTCAGCCCCGACGCTGGGTTTTCTCTCTAGAATCCCAGGACTAGAAACATGTGGGGCGTTAATCAGGAGGATGCCAAACTTTTCATTATTAAAGATGTCAGTAACTAGTTTTCGACAAGGAACAGCATGTTTTCAGAATTCTGAGCTATGGTCTTACCTGAATTAAGTTCAAAATTATTAATCCCCCATTTTGATTCATTGGGAAGCAGTTCATTGGTGTGAGATAAAAACATTGCCATCCTGGATGATATAGTTCCAACCAGAATACATACAAGTCTTCTTTTGCACATGCATTGGGGAAAATTATGTTAAAAAGGGAGAGAATACTAAAGGAGTGGGAAAGTTAGTATAATTAATTCCACCATCCCTGTTAATATTTTCACATACGTCCTTCTAATTACTTTCAGTATTTTTTTAAGTGTTGTGATACCCGATTGCATATTTTCAAAGCAGGGAAGATAGACATTTCTTTATTGAGGTAGTGGAGGAGTATTGGGGATCATTTTCCTCCCCAAACTCTGTGTGGCCTCCTCCACACTCTGAGACCTCATACCCCACTGCTGATACACTCAGCTCTTGCCACTCAATTCTGTTAGGGGTGCTCTGTTAATTCATCTGCTGGTGTACATTCTTGCCCTGCGCTATAGAACGGTGTCTTCTTCAAGTCAGTATCCCCAATACTCTGCAACTTTTCTGACACAGTACAGCGCCAATACTTTTTGTAGTACTGAAGTAAACGATTATCTTCTGTGTTTTTGAAATGTTGAAACCTCATGACTGCCTCTGCACATTACAGAATACCTTGGTTCAATTCTTTATTTCATCCATTAACTTTTAAAAATTCTGAAAACTAGAATGGTTAAAAAACAGAGGCTTTTAGGGAGAAGACTGAATTCCAAGCAGCAACAGAGGATGAGAACCAAACCCAACCTGCTGCCATTGAGTTGACCCCGACTCACAGTGACCTGTTTTTGTTGTCCGTATTTTATCACAATAATTTTAAAACTATTCAAGCTGAGTCCTGGTGGCACAGTGGTTGTGTGCGGGACGGCGGTCCAGAGGGTTGATGGTTCAAATCCAGCAGCAGCTCTCCAGGAGCAAGGCTGGGCCTCCTACTCCCACCAGGGCAGTGATGCGGGGAAAACAAAACAAAACAAAACAAAACAAAACAAAACCATTCAACATAAAAATTATTCTACTTGCACAAATGGCATGATCAGACACACGGTTGAACATCAGTGGTGAGGGAATTCCAGTATAGCAGCCCTGTTGCTGGTTCTATGTTGGGCTACACTTCACAAAGTCAGCCGTTTGATACCACTGCAGCTCGGCAGAAGAAAGAGGGCTTTGAACTCCCGGAAACCATTATGGTCTCACAAGTTCACAGGCGCCGTGCTACCCTGTCTTACAGGTTCGCTTACAAGTCAGTATTGGCTTAATGACAATGAATTTGGGAGTCTAAGGACCACCAGGACGGCCAAATGACAGCCTTGGACACCCTCAGAGGCTGTCGCACTCTGTCCTTCAGGGTCCCGATGAGTCAAGTCAATGTGAGGAAGTGAGTTTGACTGGGGCTTAAGAGCGACCAAGATCCTGAGCCGCTCTTCACATCGTTATTGGCTATTTACATAGCTCTTTGTTGACAACTCCTGTTAAAGCGTCCATAACTCATTTTTAAATTGGGTTGTTGATCTTTTTGGTTGTTGTGGGTGTTCGTTATTATCCTCCTATTAAACCTTTACCAGATACATGATTCACCTCAATTTTCTCTCAGTCCGTATGTTGACGCTTCACTTTGCTAATAAAACCCTTTGATACACAGACATTTTTCATGGTAATGAAGTCTCCTTTGTCTGTTCTGTCTTTTGTTGTTCTTGCTTTGGGTATTGTAGCCAAGGCCATAGACAATTTTTAAAAAATGAAGTTGTTTTTCAAAGTCATTCGTTCCTTTTGCCCGCCTCTTCTCCTCCAGACATCCCACTTCCCATGTAACCAGTGTCAATGACTTTTGTGTACCATTGTATGATGTTTCTCCAAGCCATTATAGTCATGCACACATAAATATAGTTTGGGGGCTTCATACTTTTATTTTCAGAATCCCTTGTGCTTACATTCTAAATATAGTCTCCTAAATTTTCTACCATACTTTTTGTTATTTTGCTCTAATTTAATATTTTATCCATTTGAAATTTATTTTATCACTAATAATACATATTTATTGATGAAATTTTAGGAAACCAGATAATTTTTTAAAAACCAATGGCTCATAATCCTCCGTTTCTCAATGCACAAGCCCTTGAATGTTTCTGACTATAGCTTTCTGTCACTTTTATGTAGATTGGACACTATCTGGTTGTCATTAAGAATATGTGCAGCAAACAAACAGTATCCTAACACTCTGCGTGAATACAGTTTGCATAACGGTGACATCCTTCAAGTTGTGCAATCATTCGCACATCCTTTCCTGGATGGCTCCTGCCTCATTATGAAAAACTCACCGCCCCCTAGTTTCCGATGTAATCATACAGGTTACAATGAGCAAGTGACTTTGATCCCGTATATACAGCTCTTAAAAGAACATAATGCTCAAGGCAGACAGTGCTTCTTATTAAGTGAAACTACTGTTTGGCTTAAAGATTTCAGGGAATATTCATGTTTAAAGATTATCTCAGAGCAACAGTGGCAGGAGTTAATCCATTTTTTGTAGCTTCAGAAAACCTGGAGTCTGTGAAAAATTTGAAATTCTGTTGCCCTTTCCTTCCTTTAATCAAGCAAAGTCTGTAGAATCTTTAATAAAAATGATCAATTATTGCAGCCAGTTATACTATATAGTAGATATAGTAGGCACTGTCTAGTTATTCTGGGGTCAAACAAAGAGGCAGCTGTTCACGGAGGCAGTGAAGCCAGGCTTTCTACTTCTCTTCCGCCGCCTCCTCCCTCTGTGGTGTCAATTGAATAAAGACCAATGATTGTACTTGAAGAGCTGCTTTCAAGCTTCAAAGCTCACAATGAACTAGAAGGTAGAACAGAAACACCAGGCACAATATTAGGTCAATTACCTGGCATGTCCCACAGACCTATCTATATGACCCTATCTATATTCCCAAACCTGAGGAGTGCTTGGCCGTCCATAGGTTGCCTCAGTAACTGTTTTTGTTGTTGCTGCTATTACAAAATCCATCACCGAACATTGGCCAAGCTAACCTTGTACGGGTGCAAACTTAATGGTCAATTACAGGTGAGAAATCCTGACTCTTAGCAGACAGTGCTAAAATTAAAACAGGAAACATAATCACATTGTAAATTTTATTTTGTAATTTGCTTTTGTCACCTCACAATACAATCAGAATTATTTTCATATATTTTTAGTGACTTGGCAATAACCCAGTGTATAAATATGTATCATCATTTGTTTAATCTCACCCATTTTTTCATTTATCTGTCATTTGCCAGTGCTTTGCTATGATAAGCAACATGCCATGATTCTATCTCTCATTTGTTAGCTCTTGTATTTTGCACTTTGATAAAAAAAAAACTCATTCATTTTCAAGTATGTGTGTTCAATTTTAATAGAATCTAAACATATTTGTTTTAAAAACAAGTGGAGAGGCAAAGAAGTATTTTTTTTCATTTCTAGATCCCTGCAATGAGATGTGCCTGAGTTTAAAGGAGGATTTCTAACTACCTTTTTAAAAACACCTCCAGAGTGCACGGGATAGGTTTAGAAATTCTGTTTCTGTGGTAGGACAGGTTGAGCAGAGAAACAAATACAGTGACACATATATGCATAAGAAAAAGCTTTATATCAAGAAGTAATTCTATATCAAGAAAACATGCCAGCCCAGTCCAAATCAGCTCCATAAGTCCGATATTAGTGCATAAGTCCCGCTTCAGACTCACGCAGCACATGCAATGATGAAGAATGCAGGAAGATCACAGGCTGGTGGGTGCAAAGATGAGTGGGTCCAATGGTAGGGGTAACATCACAGGACTCTGGCAGCAACTAGGGTCAGAGAGAGAGGAAGGGAGGTTCCCAGGGTCCTCCTTAGGAGAAGGGCACACCCACAAGGAGTCACCATCAGACTAGGACCTGACTGACAGGTTGAATACCACCCCTACATTTTATGTAACTCCCACAGTTTCTAAAGTTTAGAAAGAGTTCAGAATTGAAGAGTTCAGAAGTGAAAAACACAGCAAACAACATGGGGAAGATCAGTAGGTAGAAGCACTGGAAAATCCCACTGCACAAGCTTTGAGTGAAGGATCGATAGGGTAACCATGCAAATTCTCGTCATTCTACCAGCACCTGCCCTTGGAGGAGAAGCCACCTTCATCTCTTTGAAGTCAGTGCTACCTCAACTCCTCATTTCATTTCAGGATTTTTCTAGCATTTCAAGACTCCGTTATGGATGACAGAAGATCTCAGAATGAATGGAAGGATAAAACCCAGGAGGCTAGAGTATATTTTAACGAAAACATAAAACAAACCTGGATATTTGAGAAAAAAAATCATCTAAATGAAGGAAAATTATATGTATTTTCTATCAAACATTTCACTACGCGACTTCGAAATTCATTGTGATTTGGGGATTTCCCTGCCGTTGTTAGCTTCCATGTTGAGTTTCATCTCAAACAAGGCAAGAGAAAATATTTTCGAGCTGTTGAGCCACGGATTAAATGTTCATCTGCGCATCATAAGTTTGACAGTTAGAAACTGCCAGGAAGGTCCCTAGGAGCTAGGTCTGGTTATCTGCTCCTATGAAGTTAGCAGTCTAGAGAGTCCTCTGAGGTAGTTTTATTCCGTCAAGTGGGGTTGCTTGAAATCAGTAACAATTAGCCGGCACCTAACAACGACATTACGATATACTATGGAACGTGAAGTTAGGGAAGAATGTAGAGCACCAATAGTCCCCGCCCCCACACACACCTTTTTTTCTTTTTTGCCATGGGGGAAGCTGAGGTCAGGAAAGGAGAGGTAGCTTGTTAAAGGTCATTCAGTAGATCCCCCTCTGATGTCGGCTGGTTTTCCAAAATTTCTGTATATTTGGTATGTATGGCTTTTGTTTTTTTCTTATTATAATAAATCTCCGAGGTGCTATGTCAATGGAGCTCACCCTCTTCGAGCTGTTATATGCTCCCCCAGTTTTTGGTACATGATTGATGAACCTAGAGGTACAGCAAGTAGAATAAGGGGTTTGGGGGGAGGAGGTACAGTGGTGGAGGTAGGGTAAAAGGGAGATGATGTCAAGGAGTCCACGTAGAGAAAGAATGTGTGGAAACTGACAAATTGTGGTAGCAATTGTACATTCTACTTGATGTGATTGAAATTTGGAATGATATATGCATTAAATCCCAACTAATAATAATATTGTAAAGTCATTCAGCTTCTTATCTGCTAAGGCACGAGTGGAAATTCTGATCTCCTGCCTGTTAACATTTGTGACTAGCATCACAAATCAACAAGCTGGGAGTAATTGTTCAGATAACTTATGGTTGTGAGTGACAAATCAAACCAAGAAGGCAGTAAGATGGCATTTACATACAGGTGCAAAATAATCCAATTATTTGAGAAGTGGTCTTCGGCTGTTCTGTGGCCTTTGGAGCAGTCTTGGAAAGCTTATAAAAAAGAGATGCCAGCCATGGCACCAAGAAACAAGCTTCCAGAGGCATCTCCCTGACCCACCTTTTCCCCATCTTCCAGACATCAATCAGAGTGATGCAATCTGAAAGAATGTTTTTATCAATGTGTGATTCCCAACATAAAAGATCCTTTACACACTTTTCTTCAGAGAGAATTTTATAGCTAAGGGCCAAGTGTAAAATGTTCAAAATTACACAACTTTCGGAGTCCCAACCCAAGTCAATCTTACTGCTATCCAGTCCAAGTTGACTCATTGCAGTGCCCCTCGGGTTTCAGCAGTAGAAAACCCAGTCGCTCTCAGGAGGAGCTGCTGGAGGTTTTGAACTGTTGACCATTCGATCACAGCCCAGCGCCTTGCCACGGCACCCTGTGTAAATAGTTAATGCGTTTAGCTGCTAACTGAAAGTCTGGGGTTTCAGCACACCAATCGGCTTTTGGAAAGGAAGGTTTCCCGACACATTAGCTCTTGAAAACCCTTCGGCGCAAAGCGCTATCCTGGCACATACGAGGTTGCCTTGCGTTGCAATTGTTTTGATAAGAGTTAGTTTAGCACATCTCTTATTAGCAAATGAAACACATATGTCATTCATAGGCACATTCCTTGCCTCCATTTTTTTAAATGTTTGAAGTGAAGGAAATTGGAGAGGAGAAAATTCCTGGTAGCCTAAAACAAAATTCTTGACCTTTCTCCAACAGGACACATCTCGTCTCTAACAATAAGCTCTTAGTTCCTGCTCAGACCCGGCTGGCTGGATATAACGACGTCCTCTTTTCCCTACCGCCACTCAAAAGACCCTGTCGTTGGTACGCTGTCATTGTGAGGTGCCATAGTGTCTGCTCTGCCTCATGGGGACCCCGTGTACGACAGTACCAAACCTGTGCCATCCTCGCAACAGTCCTTATGTTTGAGCCGCTGTTGAGCCCCTGTGTCAGTCCATCTTGTCAAAGGTCTTCCTCTGTTTTCACGGGTCCTCTACTTTACCAAGCACAGTGTTCTTTGCCAAGGACTAACTTCTTCTTACAATATGTCCAAACTACATGAGTTGAAGTCTTACCATCCTTGTTTCTATGGGGCATTTTGGCTGTACTTCTTTCCAACTTCATTGCTGTAGGCTGTGAATATTTTAAACTAAATCTTAACCCAGATATCAGTCTCCCCTCTAATCCAGAAGCTGTCCGGGTTGGGATTGTGTATATAATACTGATTTCTTAGTGCTATCATTGAAGGGGTAAAGATGAGAATGGCCAAAAATGTCCTACTGGTGAATTGGCTACATACAGTTGGCGTTTTTTAATTGTTGTTGTTGTTGTTGTTGTAATGCACTGAAAGCAATATTTTTAAAGCGCTTACTAGAAGCCTGGCATACAGGATAAGGAGACCGCAATAAATTTCAGGTGATCATTTTATTGCTGTTGAGAACAACTTCCAACTGTTAATTGCATGTAAATATTCCATCATCATATTTCATAATCAGGATCATCTGAACCTGCAATACCAGAATTTCCAGGAAGTGGGTTCCTCTGTTGCCCTCATCACATTCCCTCTGCTCCTTTGATGCCAGACTCAGCTGTGCAGGACAGTTCTGTTTACATCACTAGTTACCCGTGCCATACCTCAAAGAAGTGCCCACTTGCCACCTTCTGCCCCACACAATGGAGCTTACTCACCTGGGAGGAGTAGTAAAGACCGGTCCTGCAGGGAGTTCAAACTTGTGAGGAAACCCTCACTCAACACGAGCCACTGCCTCTCAGGAGGATAAGTCTAAGAACAGTTCTGTAAGCTTCTCAGGAGTTCACAGAAGAGTCCTCTCCTCCACCATTATTCCCAGCAGAGTATTCCTCCTCCCTACATCCTTCCCCAGCAGGGTTAACACCATCATTCCCATTGTCTAAAATCTCCTCTCAAATCAACCAACTCCATCAAACGCCTTGTCTCAGGCTCTGCTTTCAAGGGAATCTAACTTAAGACAGTCCATTCCCTATGTCTAGGATTAGGTGATTTCCAGCATCAACTAGAAATGTACACTGGGTGGGACAGGGTCCCAATAGGTGGCAACACCAAGTTATAGACATCATTTTGCATTTCGTATTGGAGAGAAAGTATTACCAGTTGAGACTTTTTCTAAAAATGTACAACATTTTATAATGCAAACACCAAAGAAGTTAGGGAAGATAATCGGGGAAAGAAAGATGAAAAGAGAAAAGCCAAAGTTTTCATCAACGTTGAACATCATTTCCCTGGACTGCATCGATGAGCCAGGCAATTACTAGCACTCGGTCAGGTCTCGTCAATCCCAGTTTTGAAGCGCATTTACTGGGTGTCCACTCAGACTTGGGAAAACAGAGGGTTTTGAACAAGAGGCAGACCCTCGATGGGAAGAATGGCGCAATGACCGCAACACTAGATGCAGCATAACAAAACTTACGAGGATGGCACAAGACTAGGTAGGGTTTCATTCTGCTGCCTGGAGGGTCCTTCTGAGTCACATCCAACAACCATACTTGCTCATCAGATCCATTCAAGCCTGAGCTCTTTGGCTGAATAGTTTCTTGACAGAATTCCAAAGGCTGGTGGATCATTTGTAGGACTATATCATAGGTATTTGCCTGCATGTGCAAATGTAGTAGGGATAATAGCCAGCATCGGATAGGACATTTGGGACACTCAACATTGTTAATGACACAATCCAATCAGATTATCATGAGATCCTAGAGATCAAGTGACAAAAGTAATTCAAATATTTGCTGTAGAAAGTGTATTGGCTGTCTCACGGACATCACGTCAACTCCAGCTCATGTAGGACTGCCCCTTTGGGTTTCTGAGCTGATAAAGAAGTCAAAAGCATCATCTTTCTCCCACAGAGCAGTTGGTGGTTTGGAATTGCTAACTTTGCAGTGTGTAGTCCAATGTGTAATTCACTACAACAGCAAGGCTTCACAGTATCAACCTTACGAAGTTTAATGCCATAGATAGACTAAGAACATTTAGTTAGATACCAAAATTAACATTAGAACAGTTTCCCATCTATTACCTCACTTGAGTCGAGCATAATCTTTAAGGTGGCTATTATTTATTCTCATCACAGATCACACAATCAGGACTCTGACAAGTGAAGCACACCAAGAAGAAGCCACGCAAATGTTGATGAAACGCATGGCTTGTCCAAGGTTAAACCTTGATGGTGAATCCAGGTTTTCTCATTTCTAATTCATTGCTCTTTCTTCTACTTCCTGCTGCCTCATTGGATAGTGCCAAGTACCACTGGTAACACAAAATACAAATGAATAGTACTTGTTCTTCAGATTAATGACCCTTGTATCTCACTGGGAAGCAAGAACAGCACTGTCCTTGATTCAGTGACTAGATTCTGTGTCATGAAGCTGCCTAAGAAAGATGAGTGTAGACACGTAGGATTAGGGATGCTCTCTAAAGGTGGGTGGGCACATGATTGGATCCTCAGGATGGTCAGGATTTTCATGGGGAAAAGGAAAGAAATGGGAAGCTTCACAATTAGGTCAAAGGATATTCAGGAGATGAGAGCTGTGGGTTTTTTAATGTTCACAGACCCTTCTGACTTACTATTTACTGGCTGCCATTAGTTTATTCTGAATTGTGACCATTTGTGTGTGTCAGAGTAGAACGGTTCGCCCTAAGGTTTTTCAGGGACAGACTACATGGAGGCTGATTGATAGGCCTTTCTTCTGAGACATCTCTGGGTGGACTTAAGCCTTCAACCCTCTGTTAGCTGCAAATTGCATGAGTCATTTGTACCACGGAGGGAATCTATTTAATAGTCTTTCATTTCCTAAAACAGTGAGCTACCCATCAAGCCGGTGACCACAGTAAGTGGCTCAAGCACACCTGTTACTCTATGGGGGACAAACAATATGAGGTCACCTGCTCCCATAAGGACTGAAAGTCTCAGAAACCCATTGGGGCAGTTCTGTTCTGTCCCATGGTCCCACAATGAGTTGGAATTGACTTAATGGCAGTGAGCTGATCCATACTCTTTTTCCGAATGAAGACTTCAGTGTTTCTCTGGCTCACTTGATCTCGAGGATCTCAGGATACTCTGCTTTGGTTGTGCCAGTAACAACGATTGTTGGAGATCTTAAATGTTCTAACCAATGCTAACCATTATCCCTCCAAGATGGCTTGAGTTTGATTTGACATTTCCCCCAAGTAAAGTTTTTTTTTTTTTCTGGGCTACAATATTTTGAAGTTCCATACTTAAGGTACTTCTAAATATGAAGGACCAGGTTGCTCAGTTCAGTGGTGTTCCAACATTTTTTAGTTGCTGGTACCAGAATCTGACATGGGAGCCAAATGTATACAGTAATAAAAACCAGAGGAGCTGTTTTGGTTGAAGCAAAAGTGAATATATGCAATTAGAGGCCAATGAGAGGGTTTATACACACAAGCCAAGTACCTATTAGCCACCATCTTGGCGTTTTTGACACGGAGTATATATGAGTCAAATTCCAGCAAGGAAAACATAAGCTATGTCTTGTGTCCATGATGAAGCCTTAAAATAAGATAGAAGAAATTACAGATGTTGGAGGCTGAGCGGTGAAAAGAGGAAGCTGGGCTGACACAGAGAAAAGGTAGTCAACCACCTTCTCCAAAGAGAAAAAGGATGGGCCTACATTATGGTCTAATGCAGTGGTTCTCAACCTGAGGGTCATGATGCTTTTGCGGGTCAAATGACCCTTCATAGGGGTCACCCAATTCATAACAGTAGCAAAATTATACTTATGAAGCAGCAAGGAAAATATTTTTTTGGTTGGGAGGTCACCACAATATGAGGAACTGTATTAAAGGATCACAGCATTAGGAAGGTTGAGAACCACTGGTCTAATGAGTTCTGTCATGGGACTTTTGAGTTGCAGCAACTGGAGCCAATATAAAAATCACCTGTTGGAAGGATGTAAACTAGCTCACACAATCAAATGTGAATGGTAGAGTCAGATCTCCTGATCTATGAACCTTGCCACAGAAAATGTGCTTCAAAGTATAAGACTGAATCTAACCACCAGCGTGGATGCCAGCAGTCCCATAGACTGCCCATGATATGGAGTGGGGACTCCCCCAACAAAGACAGAGAGCCCTTATCAAGAAAGTACTGGATATACTCACATATAAGCTGAGTTTTTTAGCACACTTTAAGTGCAGTTTTTGTGGTAAAATGTGGTGCTTCACTTGATATTCAGGTTGACTTATACTCGATTATATAGTCAATGTTGAGCAATCCCACAAGGCCAGGACACAGACTAAGGGGCTGAAATTTGTGAAAAGAGAAACCAATCCCTGATGAAGGCCATCATGTTTGGCAGAGAGTCAGTGAAAAAGAGGAAGACTCTCCAGGAGCTGGGTTGGCACAGTGACTGGAACAATGGGGTCAAACATAAGAACAAACAGGGCAGTGTTGAAGAAAGCTGATGGTGCCTGGCTATCAAAAGGTATAGTGTCTTAAAAGCTTGAGGATAAAAAAGTGGCCCTCTAGCTGAGAAACAGCAAAACCCACATGGAAGAAGCACACCAGCCTTTCCCAACACAATCACTGTAAACAAAGCAGGTGCATAAGCAAATGTGTCAAAGAAAACTGATGGTGCCCGGCTATCAAGAGATATCGAGTCTAGGGCTTTAAAGACTTGAAGATAAACACGTGGCCATCTAGCTGAGAAGGCAACAAAGCCCACATGGAAGAAGCACACCAGCCTGGGTGATCACGAGGTGTTGGGATTACAGTTATCAGGCATCAAAGAATAAAAAATCATATCACTGTGATGAGGAGTTCAGAGAGGGGATCCAAAGCCCATCTGCAGCCAACTGGTCATTCCCTCATAGAAGGTTTGGGAAGGGGATATGGCAGTTAGGCTGCAGTGCAGAAATGATGAAACATCCAGGAGGTCAGCACCAAAACTGCAGCTTGGAGAGATATACCTGACCAGAGTACACAAGAATAAATGAAGGGGGAGGAAGATAGAATGAAGTACATTCTGGTCCACTGAACTTTGAGGACGATAGTCCCACTCAAACTGCTGATAAAATGAGAGGACCATATGGGCTGGCCCCAATATGAAATACAGCTACCCTCACTGACCTAAGACATTTTGGGGTCAAAAATGGAGAAACAGGGTCAGGATTATACCCTGTCTGACTCAACCACACCAAAATACTAAGGGTGTACAGCAGAACATGGAGCTTCAGATCAAGCACCAAAGATACAGTTTGTGAAACATTCAGTATTCCTCTAGTTCTTAAATTCTTCCTATCCCCCCCCCAATTATCATGATCCCAATTCTACCTTACAAATCCAGCTGGACTGAAGGATGTACACTGGTATATATAGAAACTGGAAGCACAGGGAATCCAAGACAAAGAACCTCCCAGGACCAGTGATGAGAAGGGCGAAATTGGGAGGGTGGAGGGAAGGTGGGGTAAAAAGGGAGAACAGATTGCAAGGATCTACATATAACCTTCTTCCTGAGGGATGGACAGTGGAGATGTGGGTAAAGAGAGACATCGGAGGGTGTACGATATGACAAAATAATAATAATTTATAAATTATCAAGGATTCATAGGGGAATGAGGAGGGCAGTGGGGAGGGAAAGCAATAATGAGGAGCACATACCAGGGGCTCAAGTTGAAAGCAAGTATTTTGAGAACGATGAGGGAAACAAATATGCAAAAGCATTTGACACAATTGATGTGTGTGTGAATTGTGAAAAGAGTTGTAAAAGTACCCATGAAAATGATTTTTAAAAATCCAGGAGCAGGCAGACCTATAAAGAGAATAACTAGATTGTTTCTTAGGGTTATGATAGAAGAGAAGGGGGGAAATGAGGAGCTAATAGCAATGAGTACAAAAATGAAGAAAAAGTTGTACAATTGATTACATTAATAATTGCAGAACTATGTTATGTATGCAAGCCCTTTAATTGTATCATATGTAAGTTATATTTCAATAAAACTGTTAAGAACATTTTTAAAAGGGCAGTGCTTTGTGCTGTTGTACCAGGCGTGGGAACCAGCTGGTTGGCATCGAGCAACATTTGTGGAATGATTTTTTTTTCTTTTTTTTTTTTGAGGGCATCACTGCTCTCCGGTGGTGGGAGTAGGAGGCCCAGCCCCACTGCTGGAATTGAACCTCCGTCCCAGTGAGCCGCAGTCCCGCGCACAGCCACTACGCCACCGGGGCCCAGCCCTGAATGATTTGTTTTCCAGAAGCAAAGTTTGCAAATACTCTTAAACACTGTAAAATTCTTGATAGGCTATCTCGGTCTTAAAATCACATCTTGGTTCCGATTCTTTCATACTCCCCCCACCCCACCCCTCCAAAAAAAGAAAACTCAAACAGGTTTTCTCTTTCCCATACTGAATCAAAACTACCAAAGGATTGTTTACATCAAAAGACAAAACAGACAGAAAATTGCATGTTTCTCTTATTAACACCATCTCCTGCTTACCGTTTCTATATAGATCCTTCTGAATGTAGGTTAGGGAGCTATTAAAAAATTAAATAAGAGAAGAGCATCACTTCTGCAGTTTGACTTAAAGATGCTCACAGCAGGGCAACACAACATCAGGTTTTCATGGTGGTTTGCTGAGAATAATGCTATATTGTGAACCAGAGAGCCCATAGGCAGATCAGGCCATTAAGGACGATTAGCCATGTTATTACTGCTAAAATATTTATATATTATAATTTTGTAATAAGATATCTCCAAAGAAAACAATACTGGCTTAAAATGTACATGTTAGTCAAACTGTTGCCGTGTTCAGAGATTTGAAAATCTCTGTAGAAACAAAGTGGAAATAACCTAACGGTTATTGCTAGTTTGGATTTTGCCCTTTTGATTGCATTATTTTCTGGCCCTTGAAAACCATTAGGCCCATGAAGAATGATGAAAGCAAGCATAAGACCAAAAACTTGTTAAAAATTAAAAAAAAAAAATTAGGGCTGAACCCCCATAGCGTAAGTGGTTGAGTGGGGGACTGCAGCCCATGGGCTTGGCAGCAGCGGCTCTCAGGAGCAGCGCTGGGTAGCGCCCGTGACCACCATGCCCCCTCCCCCCCAAAAAATTTTTTTAATTAATATGGGTCCATGTATATTGTCGACTTTTAACTAGTTTGTAGTTCTTCATTTGGTTATTTCTTTCATTCAACCTGCCTACTGGGGCAAGGAACTGCTAGCCACAAGATCAGCAGTTCTAAACCACTAACCACTCTGAGGGCGAAAGATGAGCCTTTCAACTCCTGTAAAGAGTTGCAATCTCAGAAGCCCCCAGAGGCAGTTCTACTCTGTCCTGTAGGGTCGCCAAGGTGGACTTGGCTCCCAGCAGTGAATACAGGGCAGACACTACAACTTGTCTATCCCTCTCTTGCTTCCTATCCATCTCTCTCTCTCTCTCTATTTTAATCCATCTTTTTCTAGATCTTAATGTATTCTGCTAAAATACTAACCTCCTGGATTCATTTGCAGCTAGAGATTGTCCTGTGACTAGCTGTAGACGATGAGCTGTAATGGGAAGAACTTTTGATTTAAAAAAAAAAATCACACACACACACACACACACACACACACACACAAGCCTGTCGCTGTCTTAGCCTTCTGCCTGCAATCCAGACAGGAATCCTGGAAGCAAGGCAGCCATTTTGCAACAAGGATGATAAAAATTTCAAATCAGAAAAAGAGAAGGTTCCTCCTTGAGGTTGGAGGATTATGATGTAGATGCCATTGTTATTGTATTGTAATATAATCACTCTTTCTAGACTGCCTGTCTTTTTCCTATTTGATTAAGGAAACCTCAGTTTGGTTCAGATGCTGCAGTTGCTGCGGTTGTTGTTGGGAATGGACTCATGTGACTCCATGTGTCAAAGTGCCCAGAGAACTGCCTGTAGACTTGCCCTCACTCTAATCCTCAGCCCGATGACTAGGCCTTTCCCAGAAAGTAACTGCGAGTTCCAACTGCCAATATTTTGATTAGCACCCATGACCTTAACCATTGTCCTAGTAGTACTCAGTTATTTGCAGACTTTCTTTGCTGCCACATGTAATTTTTTCTTTTTACCAATTTTATTTCACATACTGTACATATCATACTATATGTATTTCTCATTGCTGATAGGTACAGTATAGGCCAGTCACTGTGCCAAGTCCAGACAGTATAGCAGTGAAGACGATGTGTGGTTCCTAACCTCAGAGAATTTGATTTAATGGTAGAAACATTAAACAAACAACTGGAAACTTAACCCTTTAATTGCAGGTACGATTAAGGATATCCAACCTAGTCTGGGTGGAAATAGTGGTCAGAGATTTTCTAACATAAAAACCATATGAACTAAGCCCTGGAGTAAAACTAAATGCAGTTGGGCCGAGAGGAGTTGAAGGGAGCAGGGGAGAGGGGAGGGAAGGGGGAGGAAAGGAGAGTGATTCTTCCTGGGGCTGGCGTGATAGTCACACCAGAAAATGCAGGTCCTTGTGTCCAGAAGAAGAATTTTAGACCTTAAAACAAAACCCATGTCATCAAATGAATTGGGACTCAGAGTTATGGAGCATCATTGGCCCATGCGCAGGGGAACGTTTTAATTATCCTCTCAAGAGACCGTTCTGATTGCACTATGAAGGAACTGGAAGGGAACAAGGGTAGATATGGAGAGTATGAAGTTTACTGAACAGTCTAATTCAGGGGTTGGAAAATGGCTTCCAAAAGCCTCATTTTGTAAATAAAATTTTATACAAGTTTAATGGATGACTGATTTTTGAGTTACAACAGCAACATTGAGCTGCATGACAAAGGCTTCATCGACCACAAAGCCAAACATTGTTACTCTCTGGCCCTTTACAGAAGAAGTTGACCAGCCACTGGGTTAGAAGGAGAGAAGAGAGTGGCATGGCCCGGGGCCATAGGGATGTAGAAAAGGAGGCATACTTGAAACTTGTTGAGGAAAATAGAGAAAGATAATGACTAATGACTTATGAACATAAGCTCTGGAAAAGGGGGGGGCAGAGAAAGCATGTCTTAGGGTAAAGATCAATTTCTGCCTTGCATTCTTAAAAACTAAACTAAGCTGGGATTTTCTTTTGGTCAATATTTTATTTTGCTTTATTATTTAAATCATTTTATTGAGGGCTCATACAGCTCTTTTCACAATATATCCATCCATTCATTGTGTCAAACACAGTTGTCCATTTGCAGCCATCAACATTTTCAAAGCATTTTCTTTCTACTTGAGCCCTTGGTATCAGCTCCTCAACCAAGCAGGGTTCTGTTGCATCGACTCAGTCATGGTGACACCAGCATTGACTATGGAATAGATAGACTCTGTAGGTTTGCTGGTTGTGGTCTTTCATAGAAGCGGATTCCTAAGCATTTTCTCCTGTGGCACTGCTCAGTGGGTTCGAACCACCAACCTGTAAATTAGTCGTCAAGCACAAATCACCTCTGCCACCCTGAGCAACCTTAGAGAGAAAGAGATCATGAATATCATGGCTCCTTACTTGTCATGAGAGAGGGTGCTTCTTGTGTTCTATAACTGATTTTGCTTTGAGAGAATCACACTCGCAGTTTTACATACAGAAAACCCTCCTGAAAAGAATGAAATTGAAATTCTTCCCATTAAAAAAAATTAAGAGAAAGTATTTTAAGAGACACATGGATTAGAATAAAGGCCTTTCTGGTTGTTTAAGAAAAGGCATTAGTTTCTTAGTTAAGCAGGATTGTCTGCCCAATCGCTATTGTTAATACATTTTCAAATCTTATTTCTCATAAATCACATTTTCTTTTACATGTCACTGGATATTACCATGCTTATCTCTATAAAAAATAACAAAATAATGATCCTGTTACAGTGTGTTGAGAATTGATGCAGAGATTTGGGGGTTAGGTCTGATTAAGCCCATCTTTATCATCGTAAGTAGAAGCCCTGGTGACACTGTTTGCATAAGCATTGAGCTATTAACTACAGGGTTGGGGGTTCAAAGCCACCAGCCTCTCTGAGGTTATCTGAACCCAAAAGGATAGTAAAGCCTTAGAAATTCAATGTGGTGTCACTGTGATTCAGCCTCAACATGATGGAAGTGGATTTGGTTAGGATTCTGTTTCATTCTTTTCAATAGGGCGCCCCTCTCAGTCAAAATTTGGAATAACCCACTTTGACCACCCAAAAACATCTTTAAAATACACCCCCAGATACTAAGGCAGGGAAACTCACACAAATATCCATTCATCTCCCTGTAGAAAATCAGGTCTCACAGCAGAAGGGATCTGCCATCATAGGAACTCATCCGACACTGGAAATAAGATCTCTTTGTGCTGTTCTGGGGATGTTCAGAAATATTTGGCAATGTGAATATGAAATCTCCTTGATGAGGCTTCCTATTGAGATGGCAAGAGACGGGCGGGGGGGGGGGGCAGAAAGAAATTCTTCCGAAATAAAAATATTCAGGATCAGATTTGACCTGCCCTCCTTTGCTGAGCACAATTCCACAGCAGCTGCCTGACTTGGGGAGCTGCAGTCATCCCTGGCCTGCAGCCGCACACTTCTTCATCGGTATGCAATTGCTCCCTGCCACCACGAAGGCTTTTTTGGCAAACTGCGCTGGAAATTCTCCCGGTACCTGAAGGATCAGACTATTTCTTTTGTGAAGCAAACATTGGGGTGGAGGAACGAATATATCCATAACAGACAACAGGATTTCTGGGTTTAATGCAATGTGGAAATTGGAAACGACAAACATCCCTTCTGCAGATGGCCGTAACCCATTAGCAAACTGGGTTAATTAAAAAATGTTCTAGTCAGAGAGGTCCCTTTAAATTTGATAGGTAATTTATTTTTTTAATTACTATGTTCAAGCAGACTACTTTTTCTTTTTCCTTTTGGTACTGTCCTCCCTGTTTGAAGCCAGGCATTCCTAGCCAAACAGTGTGGCTCTAATTCTCCGAAAGTAGACTTGCATCCTCCCTCCTGAACCCACCTGCACATCTCCATAAGCCTGGTTCCAGGTGTGAAGGGCCATATTAATTGATTGTCTCTCAAGGTGGAGCAGCAGCTGAGGCAGTTACAGGGAGGTTGTTTTGATACTCTTTTGATTTTATCCACATACACTTACATGACGAGGATTAGAGAATATTTCTTTACTCACTGCCATCACATCAATGCTGACTCTGTAGGACAAAGCAGAACTGCCCCTGGGAGTTTCTGAGACTGTAACTTTTTTTTAATTAAAAATAATTTTATTAGGGACTCGTACATCATTTTTCCGATACATAAATAAACATGCTGTGGCAAGCACCCTCGCACGTCTGCTGCCGTCACCATTCTCCAAACATCCGCCCTTTCCCCCAGCCCCTGGTGTCAGTTCCTCCAACCCCTCCCCTGTTCCCCTGCTCTCCCTTCCCCATCAACCCTCAATACTTTATAAATTATTATTATTCTGTCGTATGTTACCCTGCCCGATGCCTCCCTCAACCCACTCCCCCATGCCCGTCCTCCAGACAGGTCATATGTAGATCCTTGCAGTTGGTTCCATCTCTACCCCACCTTCTCTCCATCCATCCAGTAGTTCCAATCTAACCACAGGCCCGAGGGGGCTCATCCATCCTGATTTCCCCATATCTCCAGCTCCCCTCTCCACTAGTGTACCTTCTCCAGTCCATCCGGATGTGCAAGGCAGAGTTGGGATCATGATAGTTGGGCGGTGAGACTGTAACTTTTTGAGGACATAGAAAGCCTCCTCTGTCTCCCTGGGAGTGGCTGAGGATTTTGAACTGCTGACCTTGTGATTAATAGCCCGACTCAAAATGACCACACTACCAGGGCTCCTAGAATGTTTCTTTAGTATACATTTCTCCAAAGAAGACCATAGATGGGGGCTGAGCCCGGGTGGTGTAGTGGTTGAGTGTGGGATGGCAGCCCACTGGGTTGGTGGTTCAAATCCAGCAGCAGCTCTCCAGAAGCAAGGCTGGACCTCCTACTCCCACTATAGGGCAGTGATGCCCCCCCCAAATAACAAAAACAAAAAAAGAAGACTATAGGTGACAAATAAGTACATGACTAGATGCTTAATTTCAGTACCAATCCCCCACCCTCCCCCACATGCCAAAAGAAAAAGAATCCTGCTATCTAGTCACTCCAGACTTATAGCAATCCAAGGTCTTCTGAGATCAAAGCTTTCTAGGGGCAGACAGCCTCTGTTTTCTCCTGAAGTGCCAGTCTTGAAGTTAGCAGCTACTCACCAGCTGTCATTCGCATTTGCTGCCAGCTCGATTTTGACTCATAACAACTCTATAAGAAAGACTGGAACTTTCCTGGTGGAGTTCTGCTCCTGTAAATCTTTTTTTTTGGGGGGGGGGGCATCACTGCCCTCTGGTGGTCGTGGGAGCTACCCAGCCTTGCTGCTGCTGCATTTGAACCGCCAAGCCAGTGGGCCGCAGTCCCGCACTCAACCACTACGCCACCGGGGCTCAGGCCTCTGTAAACCTTGATGGGAGCAGAAAGTCTCATCTTTCCCCCTGTGGAGTTGCTCGTGGGGTTGAACTCCTGACCTTGGAATGGCTAGGCTGACTCATAACCCGCGATGCCACCTGGGCTCCAGTTAGGGAGGTGCCAGTCAAGAGCGCAATGAGTTATCACCTCACACCTGAAGATGGCTAGCCTTGTTTGTTTAAGAAACAAGCTTTTTTTGTTGGCAGAGATTTGGAGAGGTTGGAATCCTCTTAAATCAATAGTGTAGCTACTATAGAAGTTCGGTTGGCCCTCAAAAAGCTAAATGTGGAATAGCCCTATTGTTGCTATTGCCGTGACCTGCCATAAAGTTGGCCCTCACTCACAGCCACGAAATCATGCCTGTTCCTGCATCATGCTCATAATCACCAGCACGTGCAAGTCCATCGTTGGGGTGGTCCGATCTCACTAAGGTCCGATATCCCACGCCCTTCTCCAACAATGGATTTGTACTGATGACTTGTGCAAAGCAAGAGAGCTGGGCAAAGTTCTGTTGTGTTCCATAACGTTTCCACCGAGTAATTCTCACAAGTAGTCTGCCAGAACTTTCTTCCTAGTCTTTTTTTATTTAGGCATCATTGCCCTCAGGTGGTGGGAGTAGGAGGCTCAGCCTTTGTTCCTGGGAATTGAACCTCCAACCCAGTGGCCCACAGTCCCACGCACAACCACTACGCCACCAGGGCTCAGCCATTTCTTCCTGGTCTTAGTCTGGAATTTTTACCGAAACCTGTCCACCATGGGTGAGTCTACGAAAATACTGGTGGCATAGTTTTCAGCATCATCACTACATGTAAGCCATCACAGGATGACAAAATATCCGTGGACAATTATCTTTGACCAAAACAACCCACACCACACATATATCCCATCATTGCCATCTGAGGGGATTCTGACTCTGAGCAGCCCTGGAGGGTAGAGTAGAACTGCTCCTTTGGGTTTCTTAAATGGCAAGTCTTTTCTGGAACAGAAAGGCTTCTCTTTCTCCTAAGATGCTGATGGTGGATTTGAATAACTGATCTTGCAGTTAGAAACCCAATGTTTAACCCACTAACTCCCCTCAGCAAAATAACTGAAAACAGCCACTCAAACATATACAGCTTTATAGATAGCCACAGTAGCACCATTCACAATTGCCAAAAGATATAGACCACTGAAGTACTGATTAGTAGACGAACGAATGGACACATAAATGTGGTATATGCAGAAGAATATTCGTTAACTATAAAAATGATCTCTCTATGCTACTTCACATTTCTCCTCACCGGAACTACACTGAGGTCTGTGTCAGCTACCTTGCCCTAAGAGAGCTATCAGGACCCTACCCTGCTTCCATAGACCTTGGATCCACAAGTCTCTGCATCCACTGTCCTGTGAAATCCTTGCTTCCTTACCTTTCAGAGCTATCAGCGTGCAGCTATGTGAGTCTGAAAAGGGTTCCAGATAACATTGGACCCATGGGCTTGAGTTGAACTAGGTTGGGACTCCTTGATATAAAATTGCTTCTTACTATAAAGTGTGTGTTTTTTTTTCTTGTTCATAGTTAAGTATCACTAGTTTGTTCTTCTAGACAACCCAGCCTAACACAGTCAGGTTCACTTTAGTCCTGAAAGTGGCGTCCTTACTCTTCAACCTTAAAAGAAGTCTTGTGCAGTAGATCTGCCCAAAGCAATATATAATTTTATTTCCTTTTATTTTATCTTAGTTTTAATTTTTATTGATATACAGTTTGCCTTTCATAAAGTTCAATAGTTGAAACATATTTTTTAAAGATTTGTGCAATCCTTTCCAAAATAATTTTGGAACATCTTCTTCTTTCTTGTATTCATTATCATTAGCTGTCCAGCCCACCACCCCAACTCCCCTGCTACAACTTCAAGAAACTATTCATCCAATTACTTTTGCTATAGATTCACCTGTCCTGGATTTCATACAGTGAAGAAAACACAAAAAGAAAAGAAACCCTTAATAACCATAACAAATATATAACTTAGAAAAAATCCCAGTCGAAAATATCACAGAAAATAATAAAAGCCAGAAGAAATTTAAAATGTATCAGAAGGAAAGACAAATGATAAGTTGTTGAATTTTAGCCCGACATCTGCATTCGTCCACTTTCCAATGGACTTTGTCTGATAGCAAGGCTGTCCATGTGTCTCATCAAGGTCAGAGGTAATTCACTGTAGGTTTAATCCAAGTGGGAACTCCACAAATAGATTTGGGATTTTTACTGTCCTCCACAGCCTTCTGAAAACTAGATGCTCAGAGTTTAAACTATAATGTAGTTCCCTCTGCCAATCTTGAATTTTATTACTTATATTCCATGTATCACATAGGCTGTGTGGATTTAGTTGTAATCTCCCTTAGATGGCTGCTTGTTTTAAGATAAGCCTTTAAGACCCCAGCTGCCCTTCTTTCTGATAGCTGGCACCCTCTGATTTCATCACCAAATGTTTCTTTCTCTCCCGTATCTTCAGTGATTTCTTCCTGAGATCAGGTATTGAGTCGGGCCATGTCATAAGAACTAATTGTTCTCAAATTAGGGCTATGGTTAAGGGTGAGCTCAACATGATCTGATTATTTGACTATTTCCATGAGCAATGACTGTGAATTCAAGCACAATAAAATCCTGGACAATTTTGATCTTTTCTCCATTTATCATGATAATAACTACTGGTCCAGCTATGCAGGTGTAGATTTTCTTCACATTGAGTTGAAATCCAAATTCAAGACTGAAATTCTAGACTTTCCATAGCAAGTGCTTCATGTATGCCTCACTTTCACCAATCAAGGTTGTGTCATCTTCATACTGAATATTGTTAATAAGATTTCCTCCAAACCAGATGCCACATTCTTCTTCATATAGTCCATCAGATAAAATAAGTATGATGAAAGGCTACAGCCCCCTACACATACTTTTCCTGAATTTAAATCATACAGTTTTATTTAGTACTAATGACTTTTTATCATGTACAAATTACTGCTTTGTGATCTATTTATTGTACAGCACAGCTATGTGTTCTGGAATTCCATTCTTCTCAATGCACCTTCCATTAAAATACTTTACTTTGTCTTCTTGAGGTGCCCTTTAAAATTGATATTGAGCTTCTTCATCATCTCTTCCCATAGATATAGTCAATTTTATTCCTGTGCATTATAGCTGGCAAAGCCCACATGTGTAGTCACCGTTTGTGAACAACTCATCGATTTGGCAAAATTCTCTCATATGATCTCGTTTCATTTCTATCACCAAGGTCTGTTTCTGAAGCAACTGTTCCATTTTCATTCTCACTAGTAAAATATATGAGGTTTGTGTTATCAGGACATGCTATCAGGAGAGGCAAGTCCCTGGAGAGAGACATCCTGCGTACCATCATGGAGAGGCAGAAACAAAGAGGAAGACCCTCAACAAGGTGAATTGACACAGTGACTGCAACAATGGGTTCGAACATAAGAGCAAATGTTTTACTAAATCGGATTCACAACTTTTAGTGATTCATTTTTTTTACATATTTTTAAAGAAAGCAATCCTTTGTGTAACTCCGGGTCATAAAGATATATTTCTTCCAGCAGTCTTATGGTTTTGAGTCTTACATTTAAGCCTGGTTCATTTTAAGTTGACTTTTTACTATAGTGTAAAGTTGTTATTGTCAAATGCCATGGAGTTGATTCGCATGTGCAAGAGAAGGAGAGGAGACACTGCCTGCTCCTGCGTCATCCTCTGTTTGAGACCATTGTTGCAGCTCCTGCTCCTATCCATCTTCTTGGGGCTTTTCTCTTCACTTCTTTACCACCTTCATACTCTTCCAAGTGTTTGGTCTTCTCCACGGATGGATCTCTCCTGACAACATGTCCAAAATACATACTTTGAAATCTCACCATCATTGCCTCCAAAGAACATCCTGGCTGTACTTCCATTGACTCAATGGCAGTGGGAGAAGTGTGAGTAGTAAAGTAATCAATAACTGATTAAGACTCTGCTTGCTAGCATTCTATAAGGCCATGTGCCACATGAAAAAGAAAGGGTCCACCTCAAAGACATTGCAGTCTGTCCAGGATAATCAACTGGAAAATGTCCATATATCCAAGTATGATAGAGCACAAATCAATATCGACTGAACTGCCTATTTAAATGCTGAACAATCAGAAAAGAGCATACTGGAGAGTTTATTTTAAGAGGTGGTTTGGGCTGACTTCTCAGAAAATGCGCATATAGTAAAAGAGGAATAGAGTGTGGGGAGGAATAGTAATGACATTTCTGGAGGAGAGAAAGCTCAGATAGAGGTATTGTTTTGAGAACTCAACAAAAGTTGAAATTGAACAAGTACAGGGAGTGAGATTGCTGCACAATAGTCTAAGGAGAGGAATTACCACCAATGTTACATGATGTCATTTCTAGGTCAATACTGTGAGGTCATTTTATTCCCAGTTTACTAATGACAGATCGATTTAAGAACATTTGAAACTCTCCCATAGTCCCTCATATCAATGACAATCTTGAACCAGCCTAAAATCAGAGCTCCGATCCCCCCACTAGCTCATATGATCACAGCTAAAAGATGTCATCAGTGGCTGCACATTCCCAATGACAGTGTTGAAACCAGTCATGTAATGAATTGCAAGTAATTTGCTACTAATCATACACATTCAATGTTTGAATAAAAATGTACTGGATGGCCTACTCATGCTAAATGGCCACAAACAGGCCATGGACAATATGAAAACTCTCCTGGCCATCATGACAGCTTCGTTTACAAAGAGGAAAACAGATGACAGAAATCAATCTATGTGTGATTGACAGAGGTTTAAATAGAAATACATCACATTGTGGAAGCATCAAAATGGGAACCAAACCTTTATGGAGGTCTCCAAAAAGAAATGACAGGCTGAAATTTGCAGTAGCTAGCTAATTTAGAGTGTCCATGTGCAGCGGGGTGGCGACACTTTCTGGGACACTGTCACTCTTCTCTCGAGCTGGGCTGTGTGACTGTGTCTTGCATGCTTTTCCACGTGTGTTACTCTCCCCACTTAAACAAAAAAAGATGCGGTGGGATGGAAAGAGGCATTCCAACAGAGAAAACAGGAATAAACTTTTAGATCTTAGCTGAAATGATTTCAGGTTTTTACACAGTGGTGTAACACAATCCGAACCTTCAGATACACATTGGTAGAAGTCTGCACTGTTGAAAACAGGTTGCAGTGGACATAATTACAGCCAGTATTGGGTGAGGATGGGGGAACTGCAAAAGCACAGTGAAAAAAGATGGGGGTAGAAGTCAGTCTTGAGAGCTGCCTGTAATAGGATATGAAAGTTGAGGGGGAAAAGGTGAACTAAAGGACAATTCCCATATTTTTTTACCCAGCTGGATCGCAGTGTTATTACCCACATGAGAGTGATAGGGTGGTGGCCAGCTAATGAGCTCAGTTTGGGAAAGGTGGTTAGGAGGTGCACTGATGGGTGAGTATACCTTCTGTAGGCTCTACCATTTTATGACTGTGGTCATCATGCCTTGATTCTGCATGAGTAAAGTGGGGGTCATAGTATTTTCTACCTCATGAGATGATTATGACAATTCAATTGAGTTATGCATGTAAAGCACTGTCTTAGTGTAACACCTAGGGGAGCCCTGGTGGGATAGTCGGTTATGTATTAGGCTACTAACCTCAAGGTCAACAGTTCAAACTCAATAGCTGATCTGTGGGAAAAAGATGAGGCTTTCTGCACCCAGAAAGGTTTACAGCCTTGGAAATCCACAGGAGAAGTTCTAGCCTGTCCTTTAGAGTCACAGTGAGTCAGAATTTATGACTCAACAGCAGTATATGTGGGTTTTGGCGTTAGTATAATATCTGATGCTCGGTCCGGACTCAGTGAATTTAAAATATTACTATGTGTGTTAGTCTGGGTAGACTAGAGAAACAAATTCATAGGCATGCATATGTATATGAGAGAGTTTTCTATAAAAGGTAATTGTACATTAAGAAAACATCTCAACCCAGTCCAGCCCAAGGTCATAAGTCCGATAATAGCCCGTATATCTGATACCAATTGTGTTAGTCCAGGTAGAATAGAGAAACAAATTCATAGATACGCATATGGATATAAGGGTAAGGTTTATATACAAAAGGAATGGAACATTGAGAAAGCATCCCAGCCCAGTCCAGTTCAAAGTCATAAGTTTGATATTAGCCCATATCCCCAATGCCAGTCTATAAAGCCTTCTTCCAACTCACGAAGTCACAGGTCAGTGGGTGCAGAATCCCGGCACTGGGAGGGGTCTCCCCATGACTCCTTGCTTCCAGGGCTCAGGGTCCATCAGCAGCATCCAGTGGTGGTAGAAGCAACTCAGCACTGGCAGGGGTCTCCACGTGGATTATCCAGCTTCAGAGGTTTGATTTCATCAGGGTAAGGCCGTGTGGCATCTCCTCTGGCTCCTTGGATGCTGCCATCTTGTCTTGTCTGTAGTTCATTGTCTCGGAGACTGACTCCCAACAACTGGGGGGATGGCCTCTCATCTCCACGAGTGATATACTACGAGACTTCCCAGAAGTCTCAGGAGAAAGCCATGCCCACACAGAGGCCTCATTGGCTACTCAATGGCTATTTCCAGATAAACAGGCTAGACTCCACCCCTACATGTCACTCTTGAAATTGACATAAGCACATGTCCGCCACACCAATCTATAAAGTCGTCTGATACCAATCTATAAAGTCTTCTTCAGACTCACAAAACACATGCAATGATGCCAAATGTAGGATGATCACAGGCCAGTGGGTAGAAAGTCATTGGATCCTGTATTGGTGTACACATCTCAATGCTGGTAGGAGTCTCCCTGTGACTTCTTTAGGTCCAAGTTTCTTGCTGCATCAGGATTGGTCTATGTGGCATCCCAGAGATGTCTTGCAGGAAGGCAGCCGCATCAGTCAAGTGTCTCAGGCAGCAAGCATTGTCAGTAGAAAGTCTTCAAGCGAGTGGGAAAGTGTCTCCTGCTTCTAAGAAGGAAGTACTAGATTTTTCCAGAATTCTCAGGGGAGAAGGCTATGCCCACACAGAAGTCTCAGTGGCTATCTCCAGATTGACAGACTAGCCTTTCCCCTTACATTCTTAATCCTCAAATTGACAACAGATTAGGTGACTGCCATACTATGTGACTGTAAGACCTTCAGAATGCAAGTTAAATACATTATTCTAAATCTCAAAAAAAAAGAAGTCTAGCTACATCATAGGATAGACCTGCTAACTCTCTTGTGCTTGGCTGAGAGCGATGTAACTGTGTTGCAAGTACTTCATTGCCATAAGTCTAACCACTGGAGATTTCTCTACCTCTGCCCATGGCTGGCAGTGTTTGGGATGAAAGTTTACTCCCATCCTCCCTCAGCAGTGCTTGCATGCCAACCTTCGGTGGAAATACACCCAGTCCTCACTTAAGCTGGTTAGGTTCCAGTGACCATGTCTTTCTTGTGGAGGAGTGATGTGTCTTCCTATGGCTATTCTGCCCATGTCTCTGTATCCCCCAGCAAATGACTGGGTAGGACTATGCAAACGGGGCTATGTACCATGAACAGAAGGAATCCGACCCCATCCCCCTGGATGTAAGCACAAGGCAGCAGCAGAGAGAGAGAACCTGAGGGCCTCTGAATGGCACAATCAAAACCTCTGTGGTTCAGCGGCCACGGAGACCAGATGCCCCGGAGACTGCGGCACAGAGACTCCAAGGAGCATCTTGGAGACTACGAGATACCCTCTCCTCACCTGACCTGACACGATGGAACGTGGAATGGAAACACAGGCAAACTGGCTTCCTGGACCATGAAAACAAACGTTAAGAGACAGCAGGGCTGAGGGCCTGAGAACCTGAGAGAAACTTACTTGACTGCTGGCTAAGGAGACCAATGCCCGTTTTCATGACTGTTTGTGGATCCTGGCCTGTGGTGACCTATTAACTTCTTTTAAAATACCTCCTTCACCGTGATCATTGTCCGCGAGATTTGTGTGGCCATAGCAACAAATGATCAAACCCAGCATAGACGTTGAGGGGGGGAGGGGGAACCGTTGGTATCAGAACAGGCATGAGAGATGGACCGTGGACACTTGTCTGGCACCGACCTCCTGACAATAGGAAGCCAGAAGGGGTCAGATATGTCCACCCATGCTGTTCATAACAGTTATGCAGAGCATCAGTGACCAAATAAATGCTGCTTGGGTTCCACGAGTCATTGTGGAGGCTGCCCGTGGAGCTTCTCCCTCTCCTGCAGCCAGCTGTAGCTGGCTTGTCTCTGAGTAGTGACTTCCAGAGACCTGGCAGTGGTAGGCAGGCTGTCTGGTATGGGTTCAAGTTGCAGGCCAGCCATATTGAGTCAGAATGTGCAGCCAGGAGCAGACTCATCTTCCCCAGACCCACGCTACACAGATCCGCACAGAGTTCTTGTGCTCTGTGGGAACACTCACCTACCTCGACCACGTCTGCTGGCATGAGTAGTTGATTTTCAGGTTTGCAACACAATGAGCATCACACATCCTGGCTGTGACCTCCTGCTGATTGCTTGTAAATTCTGCCACCATCTTGAACTCCTGGCAGGGGCTGCTCTTGGCCAAGAAGCACAAGTGTAGCTTGATGGCCAGAGGTCCCTTTGAATGGGATGAAGCTCAGGAGGGAGGCACCCTCCCCCTAAAAATACATGGACCCTTAACTGATTTAAAGGTGCTCTAAGTAGATTTTTACTACTGTCATAGTGTAAAATGTCATGATTAGATAGGCTGGATAGGTGAAGAGCAGGTGTATAGCTCACGCAAGAAATCAATCTTTCTGTAAGCCACTTGAAACTTGAGGATGGTTTGTTTTTGCGGCAAAATATCATCTGTACTGATTATCAATGAGTGATTCTATTATACTAATGGAAACTTCTGAGAAAGTGTAGGTCTAATGTAAACAACATTGGATGTTTCAAGATTATGTTCTGCAAGATGCTTCCTCTGGGGAGGAAATTCTAGAAACCCCTGCTAAGGGTGAATCTACATTGATTGCCCAAAGAAGAAATCATTGCTTGAGAGATGTGGGCAGTGACTACTGAGTGATTTCAGCAGGGACTACTTTGGCCGAGAGGCATTTAGACCCCAGAGGCAGACTGTGTACTTACGAGCTGAAGAACCATGAAGAGAAGCTAGACGAGATTTGGCAAAACTCACCCATCTCTGATGCTCATTAACACTAGGCCATGCCAACTTCGAGAACGTGAAAGAGAGAAGAAGGAATGGTGTGTCTCCTTTTTAATTTGAAAGAGAGATCTAGAAGGAAAGGATCTTCCATGATGTGGTTCCTGGTGCTAAACAACTGTGCAGTATTGGGCTTCTAGGTTCTCCTTGAGGGCAAGGTCCCGTGTCTATGGATAGGAAATGAGACCGAGGTCTCCTAAAAGGCGAGGATTTCATTTTGGCTCACGTATCTGCAAAGACACAGACCTAGAGCCTGGGAGTAACGGACCCAGAGATGAGGCAGGAGGTCCCTTTACGTGGCGTCCGACCCTGTCCGCAGTCTCGTTGCTGTCGTCAATGGCAGTTGCAAAGTCGGCTCTGGAAAAGGGTAACCCTGGTGCTGCATGACCACATGTCTGCCCCCGCGCCACCTTCACAACCACTGGGGTGCTCGGGTGCATGGTCCTTTGAGTGCATTCCAACCTGGGGGGCTCACCCACTAGCACTGTATTGGACAATACTCTGTGGGGACTCATGGGGAGGGGTGATTGCTTTTGGACATAAATCACCAGCATCTTCTTCCTAGTTTGTCTTGTTATGGAAGCTCCGTTGAAACTATCCATCACGGATGACCAGATGACTTTGAAATACAGGTGGTCTCATTTTCAGCCTCACAGTGACATACCAGCCATCACAGCATGGAAAATGGACAGAGCTCAAAATATCCGGGGTTGCTTGCATGGTGGCAAGAGATACTGTTAGCCTCGCCAGGGAAGGCGTGTGACCATCAGCTGGAGAGGAAAGCCGGTAGCCCAGAGTCATGACGTAAGACACCCTAGAGGGATGGGCTCCAATGGGCGATTGATTCCCACAGTAATCCATGTTGCAGTTTCAATATTCCAATTATCTCTGATTTCCTGGGTCATCGGTGTTTATTAGGTTTATGTCAAAGCCTGACCTCAGCAGGCCTGGGAAGAATTAAGGAAAGCACGTGTCCACACTTAGTCCTGTAATAAATGCATGGGCCACCTTCAAACCAGGTTGGAAGGGCTGCATCAGCCCTTGGCCAGCACAGAAATCAGCAGGCTGGAACTGAGTAGTAGCACAGGGTTATCCATGGAACCCATGGGAAACACTCCCCAAGAGTCCCTGAAAGAAATGAGAAGTAACCTGAGGAGGGCATCCCACTTGCCTGCAGGTGGAGACCATCAATTGAGCCATGTCAGGTTAAACTGTAAGCGTGAGCTCATCTGCACTGGTGAGGTCAGAGGGACATCACATACAAGTGTGATCCACAGGGTCCTCGTGTACTTCTTTGGGACTGTGATGTTGATGGGAGGGACCCTGCCAAGTGACTGTCACTGGATCATGTGTCTGTTGAGGAAATGTGGAGACATTCTATTTTAGACAATGGGGGGACTTTGGTAGCTTTTCAATAGGAGCTAGAGAAATGAAAACAAGAAGATGTTCTTGTTCAAAATGTTCAAAGTTCAAAATGTTCTATGCCCAGGCTAGTGAAGAAAGCATTTTTTCCCTTTCCAATAACTATTTTATTAGAGATGTTATAAAAATAGTTACAAGGGAAGTGTATTTTCCATTGAAACCAAGACAGTAAATCAAGCTTGAAATTTGTGGATTTAGTTAAGTGGGATGTAGGTGAAGCAGAATCTCAATAAATCAAGAAATCCACCCTTAATGTAGGCCGTTCATTAATTAAACCTCACAGCCAAGTACAAGATTTACACGAGTCTGAAGTGACAATACTGAAATAGCATCAGCTCCCAGGCATCTGCTTCCTAAGAGACTTCGCTCTTCTCACAGAAGAATGGGATAGATTATGATTTTCCTGCAATCCCTTTAGGATTGGAAATATTTCCCTTGCAGTTTTCAAAAGGCCTGGGTACACTCCAGTAACAAAATCCACAGCTAGAATTTGCTTGGTTTACAGCTTTGAAGTAGCAACCATATAATTCATCAGTGTAGAGGTTTGAGAAGAAAAATTATAGCTGAAGGGAGTGGGGGCCTGAGAAGATTAAGGGGAACAAAAAGAGGGGAAGCAGTTTCCTGTAGATGCAAGGACACCCAGAGATAAGATGATGGAAGCGTAAAAACCAACAATGCCAAAATTAGAAATGAAATGAAAGCCATGTATGAAGCCACGAGGCTTCCGGTGGAGCGGCATGGATGTATTTGTAACCTTGTGAAGTCTGACCACGTATGCTAGACAAAGGAGGAGAGAGAGAACCAACAACTTAAATAGGTTTGACCGATTTCTTCCCGCTCAATGAGCCTTGCTCTATAGTGAGCTTGAGATGGGTAACAAGAATTTGATTTCCCTGTAGCTTCTAAATGTGAGACTTTTCAGCCTACTACTGCATTAAATACAAATTGAGAGCTTAAAGCTATATTATTATTATTATTATTATTTTAACAGTATGGTTCTTAAAATCAACTAGGTTCACAGGGGAGTAGGTGGAGACACAGGGGAGTGAAGACGGACACCACTTATCCTTGGGGTTCGTGCACATGAACAGAACCACTATGAAGTCTACAGAATTAGGAATACACAAGTTACACGGCTGTTGAAGTTCTTCAAGAGGCCATGGAAGACCTCAGTGCCTGAATTTGCTGTCAACCATCAAGACTGTTTCCAAGATGAAAAAGCTGGATATCAGGTGAGGAAAAAAAAAAACAAACTGGAACCTAGAGAACAAGGTGAAACTCCCACCTGCCTCTTACCACCTCCAGTTTGGGGAAGGCTAGTGACATGCAGAAGGTCAGGGCTTGGCCTGGTCACCAGAACTGCACATGTGCTTAGCCTGGGACTTGGAAGAGCTCAAAGAAATCTGAATGCGCCACAGTCCAATTGCAGTCCTGCAATCAACAAAGTAACTCACTAAATAAGCAACAAACAGGTCCTAGTATCCTAGACTAGCCTTCTGATGGACAGTGACTGCTGTTGCTTCTGCCTCCCAAATCACCTGCAAGCTCTTCTTAGGGCCCACCCGAAGCCACACCCTCACATGGAAGAGACTTCTGGTAAAAGTCGTTCCAATTTTTGTTAAGTTGACACACTACAAAGTGACTGTGTGCACCAATATTAGTCTTCTTCTAACAGGATTTTCAAGGATGATGTTGAGACATGTGTAACTTATCTTTTGTGCTTAAACTCCATTCTTCCGTAAGATGTAACTCCACTGTACATAGTGACATATAGCATCATTGTATGTGAGAAAATTGTTACTCGTCCCTGATACCAACATTCTGTCTGGTATCATGTTCTCCTCTATCTCATCATTAAGGCAATTAATGATGCAAATACAATTAATTCATCAAAATGGTATCAGGATTCTTCTGAAGTATGCTCTGTGCTCAAAAAAATATTAACTACAAATGTGCCCCATATTATATTGTGGTTTAAGAAAAAGTTCATGACAAACCCTATTTGTTACCACTGATTTGACAACCACCAATCTGAATTTGCTCTTCAGGGGAGTTTTTTTAAGCCTGGGTGATTCTAAAACTAGACATTTTCTATTTCCTTTTGTTTCCTAAAGTGTTTTTTATTGTTAACTCCCTCAAGAGTCTTAAGTCTGGGGTGGGGCACAATTCTGGAAAATAATTCATTATGAGGAATGGCTCTACTATTTTATTCCCTTCACACAAATACAAGTTCCATCTCAGTCATTTCTAGAGCAACCAAGAACTCAGGGCTATCTGAATTCTGAGTGAAATCATTAACTCACAGGGCTCATTACCTAATGACTGACATTATGTACTCTGTGCTAGCTAATAATACGATGATCTCATTGAGGTCAGAGCTGTTTCGTAGTCATCCTTGTATTCAAAATACCTGCCACATAGTAAGCAGTCAGTAACTACTTATCAAGATATCAAATTGCTTTTTTATGTTGACTTTAGAAGATTGACTTTGGAGGAGAACTACAAAGACTAGGCAAATATAGAGAACACAAATCAAATCGGTAGACAATTCTCAATCTCTGTGCTCTTACTCATTTGCACCAAAAACCATTTATTGATTATATGATATATGTCAAGCTATTGATTATATATATCAAGCACTATGTCAGGTGGTGGGAATGAAAAGCATATACAATGACGGTGAACACAGGAATCCCATAGCCTTGTCTGGCCACAACTCAGAGAAGGGACTAACTAACTGCAAGGAGATTAACTGCTCTTAATAGAGATGTGTCTAGAAATCACTGTGGGAACAAGAGGTAAGTAAATATATTCCTTAATTAGAATTTTATATTACCCCAAAGAGATGGTTGGAAGGAGACGTACCTGAGATTAGATTTAAAGGCTGAGATATGTGTAAATGTCATTCCAGCCTAAATTCAAATATCTATTTTGAAAACAAAAGCAGCCTTACTAGGCTCCACCTCACTTATAGTCCAAGGCCACCCACTGCTTAAGTAAAGCACTGCTTATTAACAGTTCAGCCGGCTGAACTGGAAAGGCTACTCTGATAGGGCTTTCCAACCAAAATGAGCAAGCATACAGTTGGCTCCAGTACCCTGCTTCTCAGTTACAGACCGTGGAGGATTGTAAACAGATGCTACACCTTGAAAAAGAACCGAGTTTGTTCAGTATTCTTATTTGACTGATACAAAGCACCTACAGTGAATAGTCTGATTGGTTGCCAGCTGTGAAACAAAGCACCCCCAAATTTCTAACATCCAGAAGCCTGAGTCAGGTGACTCAATTGGTTTTTTTTTTTTCTAAATAAATAATTTCAAGGTAATTTGATCATCTCTAAGCAGATAATTACATTGCCATATATAGGAGATACTGTAGAGTGATGTTGGACAGGATAGAGGCCTCCCCAATTTTGTTTTGAGTGCTTTTAGGAACACCTCAGAAAACAGATATTTCAGTTGATTATTTAAGACTGAATAGAAGCCCAGAAAGGAGGGGGGAAAGCACAGGTTTCCACACATACTCAGCAGAATTTAACCAAGCATCTTCTAGGCAACACTCTCCATGACTTCTTAGTTATATTCTTTAGGTATTGATTGAGCCTAGAGATGGCTCCTGAAATAAATCACCCAGCCTGGTTTAGAAGGTTCCAAAAGAGTTCAAATATCTACATTGAATCACTGTGCTAACTGACACCTTGTGGTCACACAGGATGGTGTGCTTCTTACATGTGGGCTATATTGCTTCTCAGCTAGATGACCACTTGTTTAACTCCAAGCCTTTAAGACCCCAGACACTATATCTTTTAAAAGCTGGGCACCATCAGCTTTATCAACTTTCTTCACCATATTTACTTATGCACCCATTTTGTCTTCAGTGATCATGTAGGAAAAGTGGGGATCACAGAATGGCGGATAGTTACCCATTTTGTCTTCAGTGATCATGTAGGAAAAGTGGGCATCACAGAATGGCGGATTGTTAGAACAAAGTGTTCTTGTGTTGAGGGAGTACAATGTCCATCTGCAACTTTAATTCTTTTTTTTTTTTTTTTTGCATCATTGCTCTCCCTTGGTGGGAGTAGGAGGCCCAGCCCCACGGCTGGAATTGAACCTCTGTCCCAGTGGGCCGCAGTCCCGCACACAACCACTATGCCACCGGGGCTCAGCCCTTTAATTCTTAACATATAGATATGAGTACATCGTCCTAGTCCTCTCTTATGTATATGTATATATTTACACATATATATGTGCCTGTATTTAAACCTCTAAAAATGTTTCTTGCCTCCTGGTACTTTCCTCTATTTACTTTTACTTTTCTCTTGTCCCACCATCATGTTCAGCCTTCATTTGAGTTTAGTAATTCCGTGCCTTTGATTAAGCCCCACTAGGTATCCTATACTCTTCTCTCGATTGATTTTAGTTCACTTGTACCTTGTCCCTGGGTGAGTCCCCATACCCTTTCCTTTCTCCTACCTCCCTTTCTCCAGTACTCCCCCCCACTCTGAACCATTGTTGTATTCTTTTCATCTCCAAATTATTTATCCTGCCTCTCATCTAGATAGACATGCAGATACATTAATAAGCGCAAAAAAAACCTGACAAAGCCCAATAAAACAACAAAGTAAATCAAGACCAACAAAATAATAGCAGCAGCAACAACAGCAAAACAACAACAAGAAAGTCACTGACAAAAATGGAAAGGCCAGCGAACGACAGACACCGAGGGTTCGAGCTGCGTGCGCCAGCAGCTCTGTCCCCGGCGCCACCCATCCATCGCCCAGTCCATGGCGAGCCCCGGCCTGGGACTGCTCCTGGTGCTCGGCCTGCCGTTGCGGCCAGTCCCCTGGGACCAGGTGTGGGGACAAACACCGGACCCCATAGAAAATGAGAACAGCACCTCTACAACCACGAGTCGTGACTCCCAGGGAGGCCTGTCCCAGGAGGCCGTCATAGCCATCATTGTGGTCTTCTCCCTCCTGAGTATCTTGCTCCTGTCCGTGGGGCTAGCGTTGCTGGTGCGGAAGCTTCGAGAGAAGAAGCAGACAGAGGGTACCTACCGATCCAACAGCGAGGAGCAGGTGGGTGCCCATGCTCCACCGCCCCCCAACCTCAAGCAGCCACCAACGGCTTATCTGAAATGAACCCTGGGACCTGTTGCTGCCACCACCGCCGCCGCTGCTACTGCCACCACTGCCCAGAACTGCACACAGGACCCAGGAGATGGGCCTTTGACAGCTCTGAAGGACTTGGGGGCCGGGGACCCCTGCAGCATGCCTGCCCCTGGTGCTTGACCTCACCTGGAGCTGGGGCGCAGGGGCTGGGGATCCACTGCCCTGCTTGCTGCACCAGCTTTTCCGGCGTCAGCCCCACCATACTGGCCCAACACCCGCCTCTCTCCCTCTCCTTTCAGTGCTCACATGCAGCGGAGGCCCGCGCCCCCCCACCCCCCCAGGACAAAAAGGACACGGTGCAGGGTTGCCTGCCCATCTAGGTCCCCCTCCATCCCCCTTCTCCCAGCTGTGTGACTGCAGGGGAGAAAAGCACAACTCTCCTTGGGCAGACAGAAGCTCCATCCCTACCCCCTGCGATAAACTATAGACAAGGATGAAGGTGCTTTAAACGCTGCCTGTGAGGGCCAGGGCAGCCAGGGATGCTGGAATCTTTTTCCTTCCCCTTTTTATAACATTGGTAGTGATATCCTTATAATTATAATAATAAAAACAGAAGAAAGCCAAAAAAATGGAAAGGCCTACAAATAATTCAATGTCTGTTTGTTGGCCTTTAGGAGGATTTTCCACTTGAATCTGATGGGGTACCACACTGTCTCCAAAGTCTATTTTGGGTATTCTCCTGAGATTTCATCACTTTGTGTCCCTTGCTGCTCTGCTGTATTGTCATCAGCCTTCTAACCATCTCTTCTGTTTGGAATTTCCGGAGCTCAGTAAGTAGAGTTGAGGAAACATCAGCTCTTCTGGCATCAATTGCTGTTATTTAGCATTTTGTTTTCATTAAAATTTCTATTAACCTTTTCCCCCATCCACATATAGATTATAAATGGCAATCAATTGTCCATTGAATAGAAGGAAATCTCGCTGCTTGTTACGGATTAAACAATTGAATAAACGATTTTGCCCTCACTTTCATCCTGTTGATTCCTGTGAGCTACTCTGATCATTCACAAACAAGCTGGTAAAGTAAGCTTCAAAAGACGATTTGTGGATCAAGGCCTGCAATGCCATCCACTCTCAGTTATTTCGTTCTAGGTACAGAGCTGGGGCCACCAGGACACAGATACTTGACAGAGCAGCTCAACTAGGGTACATGTAAAGGAGGTATTCACATGTCTATTTTAGATACACACATGGAAAATTATAGAAAGCTACTTTTTGCATGCCATATCAAAAATTGAACAGTACAATAGAATATTTCAACTCAAGCAACTCTTCTATATATTTTTTTTCCAAGGGTTTGTCTCAACTAGTTCATTTTGTGATCAGAGATCTCATTTTCCCTTGAGTGATTTCGGACTCAGAGAGACCCTATAGGACAAAGAAGAATTGCCCTGTGGGTTTCTGAGACTGCACATCTTACATGGGAAGAGAAGCCTGGTCTTTTCTGACTGGCAAACTTGTTATTTGCCGTCCAGTTCACAACACATTACGCCACCACAGTTCCTCATCACCAGAGGCAAGAGCACAGAAAGTCCCAGGGAAGCGTTCTAGGACAACATTCTCTCGTTGGGGTGAAGGACTCCCTCGTACCTTGTGTTTTCGGCAAAGCAGAGCAGAGTGTCTGGGTGCTTGCTCCTGCCTTTTTATGATAGATACTCATGTCTACCTCAGGAAATTCCTTACTACTTCAATTGTGACAATAATAAGACCGAGAGCTAAAATATACTGAGCGAATATGACCTTCCAAGAATAGTACATACAATTTACTTAATCCTGATCATAATCCTCTAAAACAGGAACTATTCATTACTCTTATTTCGTTAGCAGGAGCGCTCCAGGGGTGTGATGATTAAGTATTTGGCTGCTAGCTGGTTTGAACCCTCCAACCGCTCCTCAGGACAAAAATGAGTCCATCTGCTTTGTGGAGATTTATAGCCATGGAAACCTTACCAAGCCGTTCAACTCTGTCCTTTTTGGGTGGCTGTAAGTTCCAATTGACTTGATGACAATGAGATTTTGCTTCGTTTAAGTTATTTTACCGGTAAGATAAGGAAAGCTAAAAATGTTACTTGCAAAAATTCTAGCACTAGTCTGATTCTTTAGTCCAAGTCCCAAATTCTCCTTGAACCACAGAGACTGATATTTTAACAGCTCTGACATGGCTGTATCTGACATCCACAGTATCTGAGAGCCCAGAGGGACCCTAAGCTTTGGGTGAATTGCTAGTGCCGGACTGGTTACAGTACCACTTCCTCTTCCTGGCTGACAGCATCCTGTGGTGAGATTTTAGGGAATCCTGTTTTCCCAATTAGACTTGGGACCCATTCAGGAGGTAGACTCAGGGAGCAGTCAGGATTAGAAAGTAAGTTTTACTGCCAGTAAGTGTACTCCCAAACTCCTGGAAGCTTCTTGTGGACCCCACATAGGATCACTGAATGTAGGGGGTGTGCAAACTTGGGCAATAGTAGTAAGAGGTTTCTGAATGCACAATGACAAAAAATTACTGTATTTGTCAGACCACAAGATGTACTTTTTTACCCCCCAAAATGAGAGAAAATGAGGGTGCATCTTATAGTCTGAAGGTGTGGTACCCCAGAACATTTGTTTATGATCCTATACACCCACTTACTGTCCATGGCTGTTTGCAGGCTGTGGATTGCTGTGTGTTCAGGGGAAGTCCCGCCTCCCAGAGTCTCAATGTCAGTCAGGTCACATGATCATCACAGCGCACACCTCCCCTCATTTGTTAATGAAAGTAATGATGGTTCCTAACACCGATGTTGTATCTGCTGTTAAATAGTACCATATTTTGCTTTCTTTTAATAAACATTTTAGTATACTGGGACTATTTGGTTTTGAATTTTTTTAATTGTTTTCCTGCTTTAAAAACGGGGTACATCTAATGGTCAGGTGCGTCTTATGGTCTGAAAAAATACAATAATTAATAATGGAACACATAATGAATCTGGAGTGCTTCTGACAGCACTTGCCCGTCTTGCAAATGTCTTGGGTGAAAAGGGGTCTGGGGTGGGGAAAGTTGAAGACACCCTGGGAGAATATGGATAAGAGACAGGATGGAATGGTCTGACTTTGCTCCCAATGTCCCTTTCCAAGCTCGTGGGGAGTCATCGTTGCCGCTCTATATCTACTCTCGACGTTGCTCCACCCAGCTTGACAGCTCAAGGATCTGCTCTCTGGGGGCACCAGTAGGGTCCTCCTTGACCTGCCTTCTGGTTGCATTTGCCCAGCCAGGTGCAATATTGGAAGCTAGATGGCAGTCAGATGCGAGTGAGGGTTGGCTTTGTCCCTGTCCTGCAAGTCACAACTCCTGTCAGCTGATGCCTCTCAGGTTCAGTATCTTCCCTCCTCCTTGTCCTGCAGGTTCCATGGTGATAGCAGCACCCAGGTGCTACACCCAATCCATTCCCTCCATCCCTGCCCAGTCTTCATAAATAGTCCCTTTATTAAACACTATTCAAATTACCCAGTTTGATTGCACCACCAGCAGCTCTTTCCTGTACGAATGCCTGATCAGTGCACATCAATCATGACATACATGTGCATCCTATAAATCAAAGTGGCCATTTGCAACTTCCAGACCTTTTTTCATCTTCTGAACCAAGCACGCATGGACCCTGAAATTGACTTCTAAAAGCTGGCCCATATCTACTATTGCCCCATCCCCTCTTTCAAAGAGCTTCTTAAAACACTGCTGTGTTTTAAGAGATGCCCCTGTCTAAAACCCATCCTTGGCTTCCCCTAGCATGCAGAAATAAAATCCAAAATGCCCCCAGACTCTGTAGAGCCTGCTCTGATCTGACACCAGCTTTCCTCGGCAGCCTGACCACAGCCCTTGCCTGCTTCACTCACAGCTTCCAAGGGCCTCTCTCTAGATTTCAGTCTTTATAAATGCCATTTCCTTAACCCAGTATCCTAATTTTCACAACCTTTCCAGTTTCCTAGTACTTACGGATCTCACCTTAAGCCTCTTTTCCGCTGGAAATCTTCCCAAGTGTCTCTTGCCTATGAACGCCATTTCCAATGGGATCATTTGGGAGATAGGCACATAATTCCCTGTGAGTTTTCTTCTTGACTATAATCCCCCCCCTTTTTTAAGGGCTTGTATGTGTGATGTCCCCTTTACAAGCTCCCTTTCTGAAAGCCAGCTCCACGAGAGTCAAATCTGGGTCTGTTTTGCTCACCATTTATTCATCCATGATTCATACTGGCCTGGCCCCAAAACTCCCCCCTTCACTCCCCAAGTTAATCCTCCCACTAAAGGGAAAGACAAGAAGTTCTGAGGAGACGGGGTCTGGCAATGCAGTGACTTTCTCTTTATACATGGCCTTGTTGACCTTGGCTTTCTAAGTCTGCCTGCTCTGTGAGGGGTGTATTTTACACACCTTGAAGAGATGGATGTGTCGATTGGCTATAAAAATGAGGTGTATAAAACCATCCAATAAAAATTATGTGACCTTGCAGTCTGTATGTGGCCCAACTGGAAGGGCCATATCTTGACACAGATAAGAAACTTGCTTAGATAAGCAACCAATAAGAAAGAAGTTCAGAGAGAAACCAATAGGACAGAGAGGGGACTTCCTGAAAGAGCTATAATAACAATCAAGAGTTGAAATACTGAGGATGACACCAGCTATTCAACAGGAATGGTGGGAATCAGCTCGGATGGTGTTTACCAACCCACAGTGAGAGAGAGCTGAGCACCTTCCAGCAGTAGACTTGCTGGCAGGTCTACTTGTTGGCAGAGCCAAAAGAGTAGATCGGAGGCAAAGCCCAATAAGGACCAATGGCCAAGAGAAGGTCCACAAACTGGCACAGCCAAGAACAAACTAAGTGCTAGTTTGTTTGGAAGTACCTGGTTGCCAGAATTGATCCTGATCCCAAGTTTATGAATATTGCCTGGGATCCTGCGTGGCCTTGCAAAAAAATGACCAAACCCAGCCAAGAAACAGAGCTTGCCGTGGGGAGGGGGAGATGTAAGAAGAGAGTGGCTGGGCTCAGAAATGGTGATAAAGTGAGAGTGGAGTTCTGTCTGACTGCCACCCATAGGAGCCAGGTTTGTGAAGATCCCAATTCTCTTCCCACGTTGGGAATCCAGACGGGTTCTGACACTAGATTACAGAAATTAAGCTCTGCGAGTGGAGAAGCAAGTAGCTCAACCTACCTCAAGCTACTGAATCCACGAAGATGCTTCCTCGCCACAGTGAGCATGTGTCAGAGCTCTAAGTTTTGCTGTCAGGAAACTCAAATTGCAGAAAGAAATGAACAAAGATATGATTTTAAAAAGAAAATATGATGAGAGAGATGCACATTTGGGGACTGAAGTTGGTAGCAATGTCATCAGCCCGAGACAGAGGCCACTTGCACAGCCTTTCTCTGGATGGAGCCCCAGATTTTCCTCCACCAGTCTGAGAGAGGAGTGGAAGGAAAGTGAGGAAGCAAGGAAGGAAGGAGGGAGGGGGGAGGGAAGGAGGAGGGAGGAGGGAGGGAGGGAGGAAAGGAGGAGGGAGGGAAGGAGGAGGGAGGAGGGAGGGACGGTGTCTAAGAAGCCTCCCAGGCAGTCTGGAAGGGCTTCTGAGGTGGCAGGTAGCATGAGTGGGGACTGCCCCAGGGCCCTACACAGCCCCTCTGTAAGATCTGATGGGAACAGCCCTATCAGCTGGACAAGTAGCTACCCCCACACCCTTCCCCTGAGAAACAGCACGATCTCAGAGAACATCCAGGGAGAGAGGCCAGTGGTTGGAAGTTAAGCTTTAGCTTATTTGTCACAGACAAATGAATGGATGATTCATTATTCTGAACAAGTGGACTGAAAAGGCTATCCATTTCAGAAATTGTAAAACAGTGGAATTCTGTGTTAAGTGTAGTAAATTCTTGAGACAAATGGATCAGGCAAGCACAGTTGCACCACCCCACCCCACCCCCACCACCACCACCACCATCACCTTTGTATACATACATACACACACACACACACATACACAGCTACTTTCAGGGGTACTTTTCATTGCACAATATCGATTTCATCTCATTTAAACCCACACAAGCACTTTACTGCCCCACTCTCTGAACAGAGTCCCATCTTGCAACATCCATGAATTGCCAAGCCCTTTAAATTACAGGAGCTTATTCCAAGGTCCCCTCGTGCCCCCACAGGTCATTTTTCATATCGATTTTTTCATGGTAATAAGAAAACAACTCTAGATATGTTTAACACACCAGCCAAGGTGTACTCGAAGGCTGTAATTAGCACATGCTGTGTTAGAAAGAAAAGGCCAGGTCTAATCCAGTCCCGCTTTCCTGAAAGAAAACAGGAAGGAACCAGGGAGAAATATTGCTTCAGAATTGTCTTTCTTCTCAAGGTCCTCAGCAGAGGCATTTACAGTGGTTCTATTAATTATGGAATCAAACAGGAGGGGACGTAGCATATACCAGGCATCAGCCCTTGTACTGAGGGAGTAAACTAAGCTGCCCATGGATCACTTGTCTCGCTTACAGTGAATTTCAATACTCCTGGCCATGTGCAAAGTAATGATGACAACTGATACTATTAGCAGCACTTAGCCTTCATAGATGTGTGTGTGTGTGTGTGTGTGTGTGTGTAGAAGTCACACAGACTTCTGGGCTTGACTACAATTCCACCCACTCCTCTAGAGTCGTTAAATAACTGGGCGGTGCCTTCCTAATAAACCATCCCAAACTCCTGTTGTTTTGTTTCATCTCCCGTCTTCTCTTCAGATGATCGGTTTGAGAGCACCATGGCCCAAAGAGTTTCTAATTTCACCTGACTGGTAGCACCTTTCTGTCACTTGTTCCCTATTCTTGGGCTTAATGAGCTATTCCCAAGCACTAAGCTATTTTAAAACTTAATTATCTATTAGACAAAGAAATTGTTTTGCTGACCAGGAGCTTAAAAATATCCCCCAAATGCACCTGTGATAGGCCACCTTGGACTCCAAAGCTTAGGGTTTGGTTTTGGTTCAGATCCCACGCAGATTTTTAAAATGAACTTTTTTTTATCTGTACCAGTGTACATCCTCAGTCCTAGCCAGATTGACAAGGTAGAATTGGGATTATGATAGCGGGTAGGAGAAAGCATTGATGAACGAGAGGAAAGTTGTATGCTTCATCATTGCAATACTGCACCCTAACTGGTTCATCTCCTCCCTGCAACCCAGTTAGAAGAAGTCTGATACCTACAGATGGGCGTTGGGTTCCCTGTATGCCCCCTCATTTATAATGATATAATTTTTAATTCTTTGATGCCTGATATTGATACGATCGACACCTCATGGTCACACAGGCTGGTGTGTTTCTTCCATGTGGGCTTTGTTACTTCCCAGCTAGATGGCCACTTGTTTATCTTCAAGCCTTTAAGGCCCTAGACCCTATATCCCTTGATAGCTGGGCACCATCAGCTTGCTTTACCACAATTGCATATGCATACATTTCTCTTCAGCAATTGTGTTGGGAAGGTGAGCATCAAGGAATACCAACTTAATAGAACAAAGTGTTCTTGCATTGAGGAAGTACTTGAGTGGAGGCCCAATGTCCATCTGCTGTCTTAAAACTGAACCTATAAATAAGTACATGTAAATCTATTTTCCCATCATCATATATAAATGTATTTACCTATGTACATGCCTGTATTTAGACCTCCATAAATGTGCTTTGCCTTCAGTTTCTTTCCTCTATTCCCTTTTGTTTGCCTCTTTTCCTACAATCATGCTCAGCCTTCATTTGGGTTTCAGTAATTTCTCTTGGTTATCCTATCCTTGATCAATCCCTACCAGGCCTCTCACACCCTCCTTGCCATTGATTTTGGATCAATTGCTGTTCCCTTGTCCCTGGGTTGGTCAACACCACCTACTTTCCCCAACTTTTCCCTCTCTCTTATACCCTCCCAGAACCATTGGTCCTGTCGTTTTCTCCTCCAGACTGATCCTATCTTACAGACAGGCCTGCAGAAATAATAACACATACAGAAAAAGACAGAGCAAGATGAAACAACATAAGAAAATGAAACGATGACTACAACAAGAAAAAAAGAAGTCCAGAAAATTAAATAAATAAATGAGCAAACACTGTAAATAGTTCAAGGTATGTTTGTTGACCTTTAGGATTGACCTCCAGTCCCACTCTGAAGGGGTTCCACACTCCCCGATCCATGCCTTCATGCTGCATTCATGTCCTGGAACACCTGTCTGATCCCTCTTACCCTGTGGAGATATAAGCAATACCCTCCCTTTGAGTGGGTAAGTGTCCTGTTCCCCCACTACACATTGCTATCCCCCCACCTCCTTTTTAGTTGACCACCTTAGGTAGCCCTGGACTTGGTCTGGCACCTACCTGAGCCTCACCACATTAATTTTTATATACAGTAGTCTTTTCCCTATGCCCCTTTGGCATTTTTTAAGCTACCCTCAGCAGACTCATGTTGTATTGGTTTTTTTTGTATTTGGTTTACGTCACTTAGCATGATTTCCTCCAGTTCTTCCCATGCAGTGATATGCTTCATGCATTCATCACTGCTTTTCAGCAATGCGTAGTACTCCATTGTATGTATGTACCACAATTTCTTAATCCATTCATCTTTTGATGGAAATTTGGATTGTTTCTAACTCCTTGCAATTATAAACTATGCCAAAATGAACATTGGAGCAGAGATGTCTGGCAGTGATTTGTTTCTTGCCTCTTCTGGGTATAGGCACAGTAAGGGGATTACTGGGTCATAGGGTAGCTCAATTTCCATCTGTTTTAGAAATCACAAAATCGATTTCCATGGTGACTGTTCATACCTACAGGTCCACCAGCAGTGGGTAAGAGTTCCTATCTCACCACAGCCCCGCCAACACTTGTCGCTTCCTGATATTTTGAATTGGGCTATTTTTGAGGGTGTTCGGTAGTATCTCATAGTTGCTCAAATTTGCATTTCTCTTATGGTCAATGATTGGGAACATTTTCTAATACATTTATTGGCCATTTGAATTTCTTCCCCAATGAAACTTCTGTTCAAGTCTTTTGTCCACATCCTCAGTGGGCAGTTAGTTTTTTTTTTCCTTGTTGTAAGCTTGCAAAGTATCATAGATTCTAGTAAAAAGACCTTTGTGTGATGTGTCTTTGCTAAAGAAGCTTTTCCAGTGGGTGGGCTCTCTTATTATTTCTTGGTGAATTCTTTCAAGGTACACAGGTGATTTTACATGTCAATTTGTGACTCCATTGTATTTGCATCTTTCCCTATTTCTGATAGCCTATATATTCCCTGGGCCAACGTTCCCAGGTTAGTCCCAATTCCCTCATTAATGGTCCCAGTTGTTTGGGATTTTACCTCAAGTTCTGTGATCCGCCATGAGTTTATTCTTGTGTATGAAGTGAGATAAGGGTCTTGCTTCATTTTTCTGCAGATAGATATCCATTATTCCAGCGCCACATATTAAAGAAGGAATCCATTTCCCATTTGATATTTTTTGATCCTTATCAAAATCAGTTGCCTGTATGCTGATGTTTTTACTTGTGGGTTTTCAGCTCTTTTCCATTGGTCTGAATAGCTGTCACTATACCAGTGCCACACTATTTTCACTTCTGTAGTCATATCAGACATACCCAAGTCAGGTAGAGCAAGCAATCCCACTTTGTCCTCCTTCTTGAGGAGTTAGTTCTGGCCTTCTTTCCTCTCCATATGAAGTTGGTAATCAGTTCTTCCAATCCTTTGAAGAAGGATGGTGGGATTCGTATCAAGATAGTATTGAACTTTTATTGTGCCTTGGGTAGAACTGACATCTTTACTATATTGAGTCTTTCAATGCACACATATGGGATCTTATTTCATTTCTTGAGGTCTCTCTTGATTTCTTATAATAGTGTTCTATAATTTTCCTCATACAAATTTTTTGGTTTTTTTAGTCAGGTATATCCCTTGGTATTTCACTTTGTGCTTGGCTATTGTAAAGGGTGCTTCCTTTTTAATTGCTTCTTCTGTGATCTTGTCTGATGTGTATAGCAGATGAATAGACTTGTTTGTTAATCTTGCGTCCTGCCACTCTGCCATATTCCTCTATTGCTTCCAACACTCCACTAGTGAAATTTCGGGGATTTTTGATGGATAGAATCATATAGACTGTGAATAATGATCATTTCGCCTCTTCCTTCTCCAGATGGATACCTTTGATGTCTTTTCTTTGTCTTGTGTTGTTAGGACCTCCAGTATGATGTTAAATAGGAGTGGCAACAAGGGGCATCCCAGAACGGTCCCCTTTTTCAGTGGAATTGTTTTCATCTTTTCTCCATTGACTACCACGTTGACTTTTGGTATTTTATATATAGCTTGTATAATATTGAGGGATTTTCCTTCGATTCCTATCTTCTTGAGTGTCTTAAACAGGAAAGGATGTTGGGTGTTGTCAAATATTTTTTCTGCATCTATAGGTATTATCATGCGGTTCTTATCATTTTTCCTTTTAATGTGGTGAATAATACTAATGGTCTTTCATATGTTGAGTCATCCCTGGTATGAATCGCACTTGGTCATGGTAAATTTTTTAAATGTGTTTTTGTATTTTATTGGCCAGTATTTTGTTAAGATTTTTGCATCGATGCTCATTAGGGATATTGGTCTGGAGTTCTCAATTCTTATGGGATCCTTGTCCACTTTAGGTATTAGAGTTATACTGGCTTCATAGAAAGAGTTTGGGAGTTTTTCACGTTTTTCTATGTTCTGGAAGAGTTTGTCACACACAGATTTTAACAATTTTTATTCACGTCCAAGGCCTAGGAGAATATGAAATGATTTTCAGGATAGCAGCTCCTCATTTTTTCCCCTCTATCTGTTACCCTCCCTCCCTCATGAACTCTTAATAATTTATATTTTTTTCATGTACTACACTAACTGATGTTTCCCTTCACCCACTTTTCTATCGTCTGCACCCACCCTGGGAAACGGTTATATGCAGATCATTGTGATTGGTTCACCTTTGAACAGAAAAAAATTTAAGAAGTTCTTCCCACCCCCCAAAAATTACAAAATCTTCAGGAAAGTTTCCTGATAGAAGAAATATTCTCACTGCAAAACAATAGTATAAAGTCTGACCCCTGTGAAGAAGGCATTGATCAAATATACCATTTTTATTTATGGCAGGATTAATTTTTCCACACATAAAACAATCTCAGAAATGGAGATTTCTGTCATCATTGATGTCTTACAATTATAACTGATGACATTTTTAAAGAGTGGGATATAAAGCAATAATGTATCTTTAAATTGATAATATAGATTCCAAGAAATCCGGTAGTTTTAATCATGGCAATGTTTGGAAAGAGAAAAACCTGGCCATGACTACCTTTGAGAGCGTAGCATTCGCGTAGATGATCTCCCCTTCACTGACTTTCTCCCTCATCTGCTGTCTCTCATGGGAGCCACAGCTACATGGAGTCATATCCCTCTAAATTTATTAAAATGGATGATCAGCTCTTTAGCTTTACCAGCCAAATTCCCTGTATGCAACACCCACATGTAGCTGTTGGTTATCATATTGGACATAAAACCAGTTTCACTTGAGGCAGTTTCAACAATGGCTGATATTTTGAAAGTAGATTACCAGGCCACTCTCGACCAGGGTCTTTAAGGTGGTCTCACTCTACCAATCTTTCACTAACAGCTGTGTACTTAACCACTTGTGCCACCACATGGGTTTCTAGACCATCTTTAGCATTCCAGAATGTTCTCTAGAATGTTCCATAGAAAAACATCAGTCTTGTGTGCAGACTTGACCTCATCAATTCTTCAGACCTGAGCAGTAGAAAAAGGCCACAGAAACTGCGGCATTTATCCCAAAGGGCAGAAGTATAGTGTAGTTAATTCAAGCCTGCTTTGAAATCAAACTGACCTTTATTTGGATGTGAAATGTCAAATTTAACCTGTGAGTGAGGTCAGATTACTGGGCTTTCTAAAACTTCATTTTCCATCTCTAAAATAAGGAAGAATTGTTGTAACTGCTCCATCAACTCAACTCACCTCTGACTTATAGCAACTCTGTAGTAAGGTGACTGAATGCCCCGCCTTCTAACAACTTAACAACATCCCATGGCATTTTTAAATTAAAATAAATATATCACAATGCTATTTTTGCGCTCTATGACCATTTATTGTGGCTCCATACAGACCACATTTTTATCAAGACCCCCCCCCCCAATCAATGGCGTCCCGCTTAAAATCTGGTCACTTTACTCTATAGGGCAAAGCAAATCTGCCCCCCTGGGTCTCCAATACGGAAACTCTTGATGGGAGGAGACAAACGCATCCGTGTGTGGCAGAGCAGCTGTGGATTCTGTACAGTTGACTTACAGTTAGCAGCCCAACTCACAGCCCACCAAGCTGTCAGGGCTTCTTAACCACTTCACAAGGATCTCTCACGAAGATAAAATGCGTCAACATCGTAAGCTCTCACAGTACTTGATTTTCTGAATAGTCTTTGGCCCTCTTTGTGACTACTGTGTGGTTGAATTAAGGAGGCCCTGTGATGCTGTTGGGTAAGCGTTGGACGGCTAACTGAAACGATGGGGGTTCAAACCCACCAGCCACTGTGTAAGATAAAGGGGAGGCCATCTGCTCTCAGGAATCTTATGAAGAGTCACCAGGAGTTGGAATCATCGACTTTGTTCTTTTTGAGACGTTCTTTGCTTCTCCAGGGCCTCTTCCCTTTCCGGATGAAGTCAGTAGCAAGTTTTTCTTCAAAGAATGATGTTAGAATTTGGATCAGAATTGCATTGGTAGATTGCTTCAGGTAGTATTGACCTTTTCACAATATTGAACATAAACACGAGGTTCCCTTTGTGTAAGTCTCTTTTGGGTTTCTCGTAATCATGTTTCTGTCTTTTTTTTGCACTGGCCTGTGTTTCTTTGGTTAAGTTTTCCTAGGTCTTGCAACGTTTGTGTGGCTATTGTGAATGGTATTGTTCTTTTTCAGAACTCTTATCCCAAGTGTATACAGGAGCCCGGTTGATTTCTGCTTCAAAACAGAAATCTGTATATTCTTTGGCAACCTTCCTCATGTGAGTGGTTGCCAGTTCCACCTTCCAGTTGTTTCATGCCAACTCTTTGCAGTCAACTCTTTCTATCTCTTGAATATGCCAAATTCAGAAGCCTAATTGAACAAAGTGGGCCCCATCTCAAAACTACCTGTTGCCCTTGCACTGAGAATGGAAACTTCCTAATGAGAGAGGAAGCACAGGGGGCCATCCCCAAACTGTGGAGATGGTAGCTCTGGACCTTGAGTGGAACCCCTGGCTTAATGGCATCCAATCAAAGGAGACCCTGAACCACCATGTATTTAGTAGAGCAATGCTCTCCTTGCATTAATATGACAGCTATTAATCTGATAGGTAAGGATCTGGCCTTGTAGGAAATGTTGCAGTAAATTTTCCCCTAGCACCAGCCCCCATGCTCAATGCAAACAGAGTTGAATCAATTAAGAAATCAATTTGCACAAATTAAAAATGCATGGATTGCAACTCAATGTCATACTATAAGCACATAAACTCCTCATATCAGAAGTACCTTAAATTTTATGACATTATATAAATTGCATGTTATCAATGTAATCACCTTATACCTCAGAAGAATGATTGACAGTGTTTTTCTTTTTTGTTTGTTTTGTTCTGTTTGGAGGGGCTCCCCAACAGCCCCCCACCCTTTTTGTTTCTGTCTTTGTTTTTGTTTTCTTTGGTTCTTGTTCTTGTTGGGTTTTGCTTTTGTTTTGTCATAATTTGACTGCCAAAATAAGCCAGAGTTGTCTATAACCTGTGGACAAGCAGATGGATTCTGGGTTTCCACTTAATTCTAGCCCCAACCCCCAAACAGTTAGTTTTTACAACCCTTCTTGATACTCCTTCCTACAGATGGACCTTCATGAAGAGATCACTGAAGATAAGGGTGTAACAGCAAAGTGTGATAAAGAAAGCAAATGGTGTCCAGCTATCAATTGGAACCGTGTCTGGGGTCTTAAAGGTGTGTTTCCAAGCAAGCAGCCGCCTAAGTGAGGTGCCAACTAAGTCCAGCTTAAAGAAGCACACCAGCCTGTGTGATCCAGCTATGGCTATAACAAAAATGGAGAGGGGAATGGTATCAGACCTTAATTGTGAACATCTCATGTTTAAAAGTCTATGGAGGACAGCAGGAGCCCAACATCCATCTGCAAACTTTGTAGTCAGAGCAAAGCTCAGGCAAAGATGCCCTCTAGCCAAAGGTGAGAGTCTAGAACAGTTGCACTATGAGACAGAAACTACTGTAAACTTGTTTATGGTGTACTGAATCACAGTATGGGATAGTGAGTAGTTGACCTCCCTCTTGACCCAAGTTGGATTTGCTCTAGGCTTAAGTATTTCTCACATGTTCCATCTTCTCTGGCTTTTTATATACAGTGTATGATTTTTTTCTTTCTATTTTTATTTTTATGATATTATTATTTCTATTTTCTTCTTTCTGTTTTTTTTTTTGTTTTTATGGTTTCTGTTAGGTTTCCCAGTGTATGAAGCACAGAAGGAGTGGATGCATAGAGACAATAATTGATGCGATGGTTTGGTGGGGATGAACAAAGGTGGTGTAGGGAGCAGGAGGAGAAGGTGAAGGGATTAGGAGAGCAAACAATGAATGGGGGAGGGTGGGGAGGGAGCCCTAGAACCGATTGTGTTGGTGTGTATACAACTCTTTTAAGAAGAGACTTAACAATGGAAGTGTAGGATATGTGAATTTTAGATCAAGAAAGCTGCTTTAAAAAAAAAGAAACCAAAATTGAACAACGGCTACCATGGGTGAAGGAGGAGAATGGTTGCTTAGGGGCATTGAGTTTATTTTAATGGTGGTGGAATAACTTGAAAAAGGATATCAATAACAGTTGCACAACAGAGTATAATCAATGGCACTGAATTATACATGGAGAAGGTGTTGAATTGGAGAATGTTTTGTTGTGTGTATTTTTGCCACAGTTAAAAAAAGATAATAATCACACTAATGAGTACAAGGAAGAAGAAAATGTTCTCAAAATTATTGTGGTAATGATTGCACAACTCTTCTTGATATAATTTAACTACTGAATTGTATGATATGTGGAGGAAGCACTGATAAAAGTGTTTTATATATATGTATATGTATATATATATATTCCATATGCAATCTGTCAGCATATCCTGTGGAGTTTATCTCCACTTCTTATCTCAACTGCTACCTATCACCCTGGTCTCATCAACTATCCTTTCTTGCAAAAGCCTCCCTTGTGGTCTCTCAGCTTCACACCCCACCTCCTCCCACCCTAACCCCTCAGCACCCTACACCACACACACACAGAGCTCTGTCTCATTTAAAAATAACAACCAGAGTGAATCTGTCTTAAACATAAGTCAGAGCATGTCATTCTTCTCCAAATCCTTCAGTGCTTTTATTTATCAAAGGTCAACAACATTAAAACTGCCAACATGTTTCTGTACTGCCTCTCTACTCCTTCCTCCTCTGACCTCATCTCCTCCTTCTCCTCCTTGTCCAAGCTACTCTTTGCCATGTCTGTAACATGTGATAAAGCCAAGTCGACCTCAAGGCCGTTGTATTGGCTGATCTCATTGCCTGGCGAGTGGAGGGGTGGAGCATTTTTTCTCTAACTGTTCTCAGATATCTACATAACTTACCTCCTCCAAGCTATTAGTTAAATGATGTCACTTTCTCACTGAAGTCTACCTTGACGCCCCTGCGTAAAACTGAACACCACCCCTCGGCACATTCCCTATCTTACCTACTTCATTTTTATGGACACCACTTAACCCTGTCTAAAGTACTGTATAGTTGATTCATTTAACGATTTATTATGTCTCCTGGCACAGAGTGTCAACTCTACAAAGGCAGGGGACCTTCTTGCGCTGTGGTTCACTGCTATATTCCTAGAGTCTGGTGGAGCACCTGGCCCTTAAGTTCTCAGTAAATATTTGTGGCACAAAGGAATGCATCCGTTTGCTTCATTTTGGGGGCAGGGGAGATGGCTGCGGGAAGAAGCTGTTCATCACTGTAGTCTACAAATGTCTGCTGAGCATCTCCCACATGCTGGGAAGGGTGCTCGATGCCAAAGCCCTAGGCGACTGCATCCATCGGTTGTGTGTGACGCCAACCACCACGAACAGAAATCCCAGAGGAGGATAGCAATTGCTGAGGACACATGTGCACCTTGGGGGACTATAAGACACATAGGAGGTAGGGTGGGGGATAGGTCCAAGGATTTATGGGAAAATGGGATTAAAGGGTAACGTTCCACCAACTTTTTGAAGACCACGTCCTGCCCCCTTCTACCAGTGGAGATTCCAGTCATAAGCTAGAAGTGACTTCAAAATCCACATCTCTGCACCATGTAGGAGTCAGGCGAGAGGAAGGGCCGCGGGGCCTCCTGGGGCTCAAAGTCACCATCCGGTGTGTTGTCTTCAACTACAAAGGAAAAAGTAAACGTCATACTACTTGCCTCTTAACATTAATTGACGTTATCTGTGAAAAGCCCTCAGCTTCCCAGATGAAAGGTACTAGAGAACTACAAAGTGACTCTTGCTGCCTCAAAGGACAGGTTGGCGCCCTGACCCACTTGTCCTCTGAATGACATGGCCCTGACCATTGGCATCTGGATTTCTGTCTCCCGAGGCCCTCTCAAACTCCCGCAGAAAGGGAACCAAGCCTTCTTAATCAGGAGTAAAAGCTTGATCTAACTATGAAGCTCGGGGGGTGGGGGGGAGGAACCCACTTCAAATAGATTCAATAGAAGAAAGTACTTTTGTGCAAAAAAAAAAATTAGATTATTTCCAGTAATGCAACCCATCAAGCAGGGGGTGAGGGAGAGAGCAAGGAGGCTGGTTTCTCCCCTACTGGTAGGCACGTGGCCAAGGAGGCAAACAGTTTGCACAGAGAACTAAGGGGAGCTCGCTTTAAGAACTCTTTGCAAGGAGCAAATACACGCTCTACAAGACACAAGTGTGTTGGAAAGTCCATTCTGACAGAGAATGAATGTGACCTGGCAGATATATTTCCCCGACTTTGACTGCTCTTTGTGACAAGAACTTCCTTGTTGTTATTGAAGATATATACCCCCAGTTGGTGTCCTATTTGAAAATGTCAGTGCAAATTGCTCAGTGACCGAAGTGTTTATTGTGATGCTGTGTTTATCGTGATATGTCAATATTCTCTTTAAGGACATCCCATTTTTCCCAAGAGTTGTTCTATTTCCAGTCCCCTCATCTCCTTGCCCCTTATCTTCTCATCTTTGCTGTTGAGTGATTGATGACCCTTTTCTTGATGACCATTGATGACCAAAAGTTTACCAAAAGGTGACCTCAAAGGTTCGACTCAATTCTAGCTTTAAAAAGTGTCTCAAGATATCTCAGGGAGTCCTCTGTTCTCTGCAATTTCCATTTTGTCTAGTTTTGAACAGCCAAAAAAAATCAGTCAGAATTTTAGTTCTGCTCCCCATTGTTTCTCCCATTCACTCTGAGACTAGGTACTGTAACTCTGATCAGAACAGTCAAGGGTGGGACAATCCAGCTGTGGTCTCAGGGCAGATGGAAATTGTGGCTCATGGAAATTGGCTTCCTTTCTGAGCTTTAGGTAACCTTCTTACTGTTTTGCTCCGGGCAAGTAGAGACTTATCATTGTGTCTTAGATAGTTGTCAGACCCTAGATGCTGCTCATTTCATTAGGATGCAGATCATGTTTTTGGTGAACCATGCCATTTTGCTATGCCAATTGACTTACGTTGTCCCAGGAGACTGGTCTCAAGCTTCCAAGTTCAGAAAACCAATCATAGCAGATGCTTTTGGTATGTTGATGGGATATTGGCAATTTCCATGACAATATTTGCCTGTCCCTACAGGCCTTATAGGTGTCTGTATGAACTAGTGACACCGTTGGATAAGTGTTGGACTGCTAACCTCAAGGTGGGTGACTAAAGCCAACAGCTGCTCTGAGGGAGAAAGATACATCAGAAAGTTAGATGGCAATGAATTTGGTTTTTAGTTAATCGATAACCAATCAGCCACCTATGTAGGCACCTATACGTAGCCACATGCCAACACACCTACACCTATTACACATGTGTACTCATTTTGACTGCAGCAGGAGGCGTTTGTAGAGCTTGAGGAGGGTATCTTGGAGGAGGAGACGTTGTGTACATTTGGAACCTTTTATTAAAACTTGTTTTGCTTGTCTGGATCTTTTGGTTCCTGTGTCTGTGACAGTATTCATAACTCAGTCCCAGTGTGCCAACAAACCCCATATGTGTTAGTTCTCTCCTTATCTTTGAAGCCAAGATAAGGTTGAAATTAGTGTATTGCAGGGGATTTGTGAGAGAATATGCCCACACACAGTAGCTGAGTGTGGGGACCATGTCTTTCTCATCTGTCTTCTTCAGACACCTAACACAAGGCTGGCACAAAAGAAGCACTCAATAGAAGCTTCTTAGTTAAATGAACACATCCTTAAAACAAAAGAGGGGCATAGTTAAATGAACACATCCTTAAAACAAAAGAGGGGCATGCTCTGTGAGAGAAGGTGTTTATTTAGATTGAGGGAAAGGTTGTTGTGGGTCAGATAAAGACCATCTTTAGCCATATTTGGAAGGAAACCATTCTCTCCCTATACTGCTCTCCATTCATTTATTCATATAACAGACCTTCGATAAATATATAAACTGTGTGTGGTTGCCATCTGCCAGGCACTGTTTGGGGGAGGTTCTGGAGGACCTAAAAATGACTAAGACAAAGTTCTGATACTCACAGAACTGCTAGTGGAGTGTGGGAGAATGTGATCGATGGTAATAGTATTGAATATCAGGCACCCTGGAAAGCTCTTTTACATGAATTATTTCATTTCATCCAACTCTTTTCAAATGTTCATGTGTAAACAAATCATCTGGTGATGGGGCTGAAACACATGTCCTGAGTCAGTAGTGGTAGGGTGGGTCTGAGAAGCTGCATTAATGACAAGTTTACAGGTGATGTCTTAGTGGAGGATTCTAGAACCACACTTTTGAGTAACAGACTGAAATATGACCTTGCATTACAGAGGGAGAAATTGAAGCTTGACATATGACAGTGTGTGTGAGAAAGCCCTTACCCTTCATATTGGGAAATCAATAGATTTGTCTAACAGCAATAAACCAAGGACCAGACAAACAAACATGATATTTTGGTTTATAGATACAGCTATGAACATCTGAAAACAGAAGCACCAAACTCACTGCCATTGGATGGATTCTAACTCATAGAAATCCTATAGGACAGTGGTTCTTAACCTCTCATGATCGAACGACCCTTTCATGGGGGTCGCCTGATTCATAGCAGTAGCAAAATTACAGTTATGAAATAGCAATGAAGATAATTTTATGGTTAAGGGGTCATCACAACATGAGGCGCTGTATTAAAAGCGATGTATTAAAGCATCAGAAAAGTTGAAAACCACAGCTACAGGACAAAGTAGAACTGCCCCTACTGGTTTCTAAGACTGTAACTCTCTCTGGAAATAGGGCGCCTCTTCTTTCACCTGCAGAGTGCCTGGTGGTTTCAAACTGGTGACCTTGAGACCAGCAGCCCAATGGGTAACCACCGTGTCACCAGGCATCTTAGAGATGGGAGAAAAGGTAGATGATTCTTGGTTGTTGTTGTTTTTTCATGAGTTCATTTATATCACTTGACAGTTAACCAGTATGGTCCCTTAGAAGGTATTGCAAGTAGAGTTAGTGCAGGCAAAGGCTTATTCCAAAGCTTGTTTAAACAAGTCTCTGCGACCAGTGGATGGCTGACCACAAGTTCTGTCAGTAATGCATTTTTCTTAGTCTCATTAGGATGCCTTCAAACAAAGTCTGGCCAGAACTGTGGCTGTTGAGATGTGCTGGGCCAAGTAAATTCAACGCAGAGAAATCTGTTCAGAAAGTTATGATGGCTTTTTGGGGAAAACCTATAGGAGCATTCTTCATAGATTTTCTCCAAAAACACGGGACAGTCACGTAGGCTTATTATAAAAAAGTTTTCCAGAAATTAAAAACTGCAATGTTGTGAAAAGAAATATTGCAAGGAGGACATTTTCTCCATCTCAGCATTCATTCAAGTGTACAAGGACTGTACTATGATCGTTTCACTGGGAACCCCATTCACCCTATAGCCCTGACCTTATCCCTTCCAACTCCTTTTTATTCCCCAAACTCAATGAACATTGAAAAGAAACATACTAGAGTCCATGGAGGGTGCCCCAACTGTCTTTTGACCTGGTGTAAATAGAGGACTACAGAATTCTTTCAGGAAAACCTGGAAGGGTGGAAGCACCACATTCAGACAAGGCTATGTTAAGGAGCAAAAGCTTCTCATTTGGATTTAATAGAAGTTTCCATTATTATAGCTTTTAAAAAAACAACAACAACAACTCCTTTGTATGTATGGACACTAATTAAAATGAAAACAACCAAAGAAAGATAGGATGAAAAACCGAGTAATGCTCTGCCAGTACACCTCACCCTGGTTTTCATGCCTCAGCTGTAAGATACTCTCTTTTCTTGTTTAGGGATCCTGGTAGCTTCACAGTTCAGGTGTTCGGCTGTGAATGGAAAGTTCAGAAATTCCCTCCCACTGGCAGTTCCTTGAAAGAAAAGACTTGCACCTGTGGAGACTAGGAAACCCCAAAGGCAATGCTCCCCCACTCAGGGTGTGTGTGTGTGTGTGTGTTTGGCTATCAGTTAAGAATTAACTCAACCACCACAAAATGCTCGATATTGTTTAATATTACATTTCAGAGATTCAACAGAGTCCCGCCATATTAAAAAACTTATTGATGAGCAAATGTGTTAGTCTGGGTAGACTAGAGAAACAAATTCATAAATATGTGTATAAGAAAGAGCTTTATATACAAAAGCAATTGACTAATGAGAAAATATCCCATCCCAGTCCAGATCAAGTTCATAAGTCCATTATTAGCCCTTATGTCCGATACCAGTCTGTAAAGTTCTTCTCAGACTCATGAAACACATGCAATGGTGCTGAATACAGGCAGATCACAGGCAAGTGGGTGGGACTTCTTGTGGATCTAGTGGCCATTGCCCCTCCAGCTCAAGAGTCCTAGCATCACTCCATGTGACTTGTCAGCAGGAATGTCTTGCAGAAAGTGAGCAAGGTCTCACCTCTACCAAGCTATTTATCTCCTTAGTACCTCTAAATGAGGTCATCAAGCTGTGACCCGATTGACAGGCTAGACTTGACTCCTTCTCCCTTAAAGCTCAAGTTGACACCACATCACGTAACTGCTATAGCTTCTATGACGTAGGAGAGGCATCTGGAGTTCAACTCAGGGATAATTCTCCCTTATCTTCCTCCTCATTCCCACCACCGCTCCCCTGAGATATTTACTGCATCCGAGATCGCCCAGGTTTACTTTGAATGCCATGAACCGATATTGTTTTTTTTCAACAATTATCATTAGCTCATAAATGCAATGGCTTGAAGTCATTTCAGGGTTCTCAGAAGAGTAATGAGAATTTCAATATGATTTTAAAATAATATAGTGCTGTGCTTGCTTCGGCAGCACATATACTAAAATAATATAATGTCATCTATTATCTCGTATGGTTCTCTACAGCTTGATTCCATTGTGTGTTTGTGTATATGTGCGTGTATTGAACAAAAATAGGAATTATTTTTTGTTTGCTTTGGGCCACAATGAAGGGGCTTAGTTGCCTCACTGCCACCTCAACAGGCTCTGATTCTATGACTTATCTGAACATCTGCCCTCTCTCAGGGCTTACATGTTAATCAGGCTTCAAACCAGTTTATTCTAGCTTACCATCTAAAATTTTGCAGTGCCCCAACATATACTGAGTCAGAATCAACATTTTAACAAGTTCCCCAAGCGATTCTCATATATACACAGGAATTACCTAGGGACCTGTAAGACTCACCTGGAGAGCTAATTAAATTGTAGATTTGGATTCGGTATATCTGGTGTGGAAATGCAAATTTTCTGCACAGGGTTGAACAGACCGGGTTCGAAGCTCTGCTGGAAAAGCTTTGGAAAAGCCTGAACACCTGCCACCACTGGGGGTCCGTCAAGCAGAGCAGACCACCTTTGATGGCATAGGGCCTGCCTCGGCATCCTTACACCTGCTACGCCCAGTCAAGCACCGGCCACAGATGACCAACAGACACTTGACCAGGGGCAGCAGGGCGCAGGGTGAATACAACAGAGCCACCTTTGTGATGGAGGGTTCTCTGTTGAGCATTTTAGTGGGTAAGGATTGAGTCTGTTAATGTGCCACGGGCCCTTTCCTCCAGTTCAGAAGGCGGAGATGCTATTTGATGCCTCATGCTTTATTCTACAGGAACCACCCTGAATTATCTGTCAGGCACCAGGCTTACAGACAATTCAGACAACTTCGTACTTGCCCCTGGGGGTGATGTACATTCGCCCCTGTTTTGAAATGAAATGTTTGAAACAGCCCTTACAACAAACTTCTCATCGCAATCACCACCCCTCGCTATCCTTGCAGCTGTGCAATCACGGAAAAGGCTTGCACTAAAATCCCAAACCAAACCCACTGCCACTGACTCCATTGCCATGGTCGGTGCCCCTTGGAGACAGAGTGGAATGGCGCTAAGGTTTCCAAGGAGCGGAGCAGAAAGCCTCATCTTTATTTCTTGGAGCAGCAGGTAGGTTTAAACTGCTGACTTGGAGGTTAGCCGCCAGGGCTCCTTGTTTTCCGCTGAAGGAAAACTGTTTTTACTGCTCCGACTCACCTACAAAAGCCACTTAAACACTGACATTGAAAAGGGCCTTATTCATAACCGGGGACTCATGGGGGTGCTGAGGCCTCAAAAACAAATGCCCTCACTGCGTAAAACTGCAACATTAGGTTTTTACTACTAAAAACATCTAATATATCTAGATATGTACCTCTCTGTGTGTGGTCAGTGCCTTTTTGCCATGTCAAAGCAGACGGTGTAAACACTTTTCTACCACTTACTCTAAGAGAGGTTCAATCTGTCACCCCTACGGTCAGAACAGACTGAGCAGCAATTCAAGAGCCACAGCATTTGAAAGAAGAGAGGCCATAAATGACAAAGTGAGGCTGCTGTGGTCTTCTTTTCTTTGTTATAGCATCTAAAGAAAATGGCATCTAATAAGAGTTTGGGAATAATTAAACTTTGAATCCCGGCTCTTCAGCAGCCTTGCTTCCTCAACCTCCCTGAGTTTTACTTTCTTCATCTGTAAAATAAAATAATAGTAGATATCTATTGACTTGTGCAGGTACTATAAATATTTTTTAAAGCAAAAGACAAAAAGCTGCAAACCAGCATCACCACTCAAGAGATCAATCCTCCCTTTTCCCGGCAAGTTTTGACATTCTATTTTCAAGAAAGACAAACCAGAAAGCTTCCAGGAACATGCCAGCGAGAACACAGACTTTGGTGATTCTAGCCCCCTCTAGGATGTCTCTTACTTTTAAGACTATATCATATACACAGAACCTCTGGAGCATTATTTCAAAATCACTGGCATGTTTGCTACAGAAGAGGGCCACGGGAGAAGAGCTTGGACACGACTATTCTGTGCCAGGTCAAGATGGTGCCAGGCTTATACAAAAGATGTGGTCTGACTAGAAAAGCTTGGGCTCTGACCATCTCAGGTAAGTGGTTGGCACAGGAGCCCCACATAAAGCACAGGCTAGGGTTCCTGGGGACCAGGTCAGCAGGCCCCCCGTCATCTGTCAGGTCTCCTCAAGGGTAATAAAAACTCCATCTGAGACGAGAGTTCAAGGGAAGCTCCAGCTTCTAGGAATCGCTTGGGTCTCCCTGAGACCATGGGCTCTCAGAAGTCTGACTCTCTAACCCCAGATCAGGGTGGAGTAAAAGCTGTAGGCCAGAAAGGAGCCTGTTAGATCAGAAGTACTACAGAGCGAGTAGTACATAAGCCAGGCGTCGTCTCTCAGTGAGATGTCAGCACAGAGGTCATCGCTGGAGGGGCACATTTCATTCTACACAATAGGGAGGGGAGATCAGATTATACCCCTTTTAAGCGAGAGGGGAAAGAAGTACATCAGGAAACTTGATGATGGTGGGTGGGTGACACTGAGTCTGTACCACAGAAAGAAACCCTCCCTGGTCCTATGCCATTCTCAAAATCTTTCGTGTGTCCTGTGACCACTGTCTTGACCTATCTCATTGAATCATCCTCTTTTTTTACTGACTTCGCTACTTTACCAAGCATAACTTCCTTCTCCAGAGACTGGTACCTCCTGATACTGCGTCCAAAGCGCCTGAGACGAAGTCTGATCATCCTCTATTCTAAGGATCATTCTGGCTGTACTACTTTCAAGACAGATATTTGTTCTTCTGGCAGTCCACAGCACATTCAATCTTCCTTTCCACCACCAGAAGCCAAAGGCATCCATTCTTCTTCAGTCTCCATGAGTCATTGTCGAGCTCTCCTATGCAGATGAAGCAATTGAAAAAAGCATGACTGCATCTCACTTAAATACTGATAAAACACACACACCCCTCACCTCCCCCCCCCCCCACACACACACACCCATACCCATGGGTCAGATGTAACAGTAACAGCTTTACTTTTTTTTAACATTTTAAAGAGTCTTTTTGCAGCAATTTTTCTGATGTCATACAATCATTTGTTTTCCTCACTGCTACTTTCATGGGTGCTATCTTGAATTCAAGTAAAATTAAATCCTAGACAACTTCAATCTTTTCTCTTGGACGCTTAGTGCCGCCTATGTAAGCACACAAAGGGAGTGGGAGGTGACTGGAGAGAGGTCTCAGAGAAGGGTGGAGGCCAAGTTAGAAGGAACATCCTCTCCTCCAGAGCTCGTCTTCCTCTGTGGGTCTTCAGTGGTCTTTGTATTAAAAAGTAACTTGTGGTCTTGAGGGCTGTTGAGATTGCAATGGAAACATATCAAAAGAAACAACAGGAAACACATATAAACACCGGTCAACAGCTGTCTGTGCTCATTTCCCCCACTAGTCAATGCAGTAGCCTCTTGCCCCAGACACCTGTCCTAGCAGGTAATAGTAATGATGACTTGTGTCATAGTGATGTCATCACGATGTGTGTATTAGTATCCTATTGCTGCTATAACAAATTGCTACAAACATCATGGCTTACTATATCACAGGTTATTCTCCTCCAGTTCTGGATGCCCAGAGTTAAAAATGAGTACCACTGGTCTAAAACCAAAATGTTGGCAGGTTGACTCCTTCGGCAGGGTCTAGAAGAAAATTTGTTTTCTTGCCTATTGTAGCTTCAAGTCTAGGCCTTCCTTGAGATCTGACTACTTCTCCCTTAAATCCTGATAGAATAAGTGCTCTCTGTCTATCACACACACACACAAACACACATACACATACGCACACACACACTGCCATTGAATCCATTCTGAATCCAAGCACACCCTTTACGACTGGGTAGAACTGTCCCATGGGTTTCTGAGATGGTATCTGAACTCCTCATGGGGGGAGAAGGCCTCCTCTTTTCTCCCCCAGAGCAGCTGGTAGTTTCCAACTGCTGACTTGGGTCAGCAGCCCAATGTATAACTTACTAGGGTCTACAGATCTGCTCTTGCTTTCCAAAAAAAAAAAAAAAACCCACAAAACACCTATTTCTTTATTTGAGAAGCCTATTCCCAAATTGTCTTATATCAATAGGACAACTGCCTCTGCAATCATAGAAAATTAACTTCCTTGGAGTTTGAGCCCATTTTCCACACTGACATGTCCTACTCAGATTTAGCTACTCCCAAGGGCTTGAGTTTCACGTCTTCTTCTGAGCATCACCTCATGGGTACATTAGTGAGCAGGAGGATAGCCAGCCAAGCTGCACACTGTATCATCCATCTTCCCCAAACCAACTGCCGATAAGTCAATTCTGATTCATGACTACCGGATAATGTTTATGACGCTACAAATCCTTAAGGGAACAGATAGCCTCATCTTTCTCCAGTGGAGCAGTCATTGGGTTTGAACCACTAACCTTACAGTTAGCAGTACAATATTTACTCAAGAATTTCCTTGTGTTCCCATGTTTTAATAGATAATGGTTTCTTTGGGAGGGAAAAATATGAATTAGAAAATAGGTATAGGGGGCTGAGCCCTGGTGGCATAAGTGGTTGAGTGCGGAACTGCAGCCCGCGGGCTTGGCAGTTCAAATCCAGAGGCGGCTGAGTAGCGCCCATGACCACCAGAGGCAGTGATGCCCACACAAAAAAAATTTTTTTAAAGAAAATAGGTATAGGATAACTGGATTTATTTATTTACATTCTTTCTGACCAAAAGTTTTACAGAAAAGAATAATCACCTATATTTATCACACCAACTATTCACACTCTTCTCTTTTTCTCTGTTGCCAAGACAGAGATCCACATCTTACAAGGTGTTCTCCTCCTTTTGGTGAGAGGTAGACTGGAGGTCTGGGGGTTGGGAATCTGGGCTCTGGGCCTCAATCTGACCCTGGGCAGCCTTTAACAAGCTTTTTTACCTCTCAAAGTTTGGAATTTCCCATTGGTATAGAGAATGCATTATCTGTCTCATTCACAAAAAGGGTTGTAAGGACCAAATGAACTACAGCATGTTACAAACATTTTGGATACACTCATTATATATTTCAGATTCTCTAACTCTTTATCTAAATGTTGACCCACGTACTTGCCATTGTAATAGTAAATATGACTTGTGTCATCGTGATGTCATCACAATGTGTGTATTAGTATCCAATTGCTGCTATAACAAATTGCTACAAATGCCATGGCTTACTGTATCACAGGCTTATTCCCTCCAGTTCTGAATGTCCAAAGTTAAAAACGAGTACCACTGGTCTAAAACCAAAATGTTGGCAGGTTGGCTCCTTCTGCAGGGTCTAAGACAAAATTTTTTTTCTTGCCTATTATGGCTTCAAGAGACCCATTTCTCTATCTTCAAATGCATCCATTTGTTAGGCAGGGTTCTCTAGAAACACAAAACCAGGACACTTAAGATTATATAAATGAAAAGACAGGTTTATACTGTGAGAAGGAATACAACAGCTAATTAGTCCACACAATAGTGCAGAGGACTCAATCTAATTCACTGACACATGATATACTGAAGATCCTTCCAACTGCTGGTCCAAGGTCAAAGACCCTGAAGTGCTGGCAGGAGGTACAGAGTCTGCCCGAAGGAAGACAGCAGAATCAGTCCTCAAGCAGCAGCCATGCCAAGGTGGGGCAACAACAACAGGAAGATGAGCTGTCCAGGCACAGCAGAGGCCAGTTGTGCTACAGTGTGACAAACAGACGGGATAGATCCTGAACGCAATGCGCACAAAGCAGCACAATCCACCTCAGTCCATGAGTTGGCTTGGCCCACACGTAATACAGAGCAGCCAACTCAGCCAGCAGCATGCTGGTCCAATCACTGGGAGAAAGAAGAAGTGGCTGGCCTGGGAGAACCATTTCTCAGTAGCTCTCCAATCAAGCTGCCACCTGATTGACAGACTCAATTCTGCCCACATGTTCCTAGGGGAGCCAGGTTGGCACAAAAAAACCTCACCATCACGAGCAGCATTGGGCTTCTCACCCTGATTCTCTCTTTTCTGTCTCTGTCTTCCACTTCTAAGGACCCTTGTGATTGATTACACTGCCCACTCAGTGTCTAGGATAATCTCTTCCCAAGGTCACCTGATTAGGAACTTTATTCCATCTGCACCCTTAATTCCTCTTGCTAATTAACCAGACTTTTCCTCAAATTCCAGGTCTCAGGGCATAGGCCTCTTTGCAGGGTCATTATTTTGCCTACCACAGTCTGTTTATTCATTTCCCAATCTAAATGTAGATTTAAACACTATTGTACACCTGCTTATATCTGCTTTCCCTGATGAGTCTGATGTTTACTACTAAGAAATATGTGTAGACTAGCCATTTTACTTCAGAGTCACGTACTCATTCCTGGTTTAAAAAGAAAGGCTTATTCATCCCACCACAGGGACAAAGAAAAGAAGGGAGGAAGAAGAAGAGAGCTGATCCAAGCTACACGCCAACACATGATGCTCAGAGGAATACATGCCTCTGGAGACCCATTGCGCCACAGAAAGGACTGGGCAAATGATTCCTGGGGGCACGAGAGAGGAGAGGAGAAGGGGGGGAGGACAAACACATGGACGGGTTGGGCGAGCAATAAGTGGTTAGGAATCGATGGAAAGGAGGGTATGGGAGGTCTGGTC